>CM074950.1:25191772-25209103 GCA_037577455.1 Pangasius macronema
CATAGATTTTTGGCATCCAGAACCCCTTGTCTTTGTAACTCATTTTCCTTATTCTGGTCTGTAGAAGTATTTGCCACGACAGCCTCAACTGCATGTCAACTGTGATGTCACTCTGAGAAAGCGACATATGCCATTTTAAAACTAGAATCATATATTTAAAAAAAAAAGCAAAATTGATTAAATGTTCATAAATGTTAGACAAATATTTTATTGTTTTTTTTAATGTTAATTTTTTCTTCCGTTCCACTTTAGCAACAACATATTCATAAAATAGGGCAGTGTATTATCGGTAAACTGGGACACACAGTGAAGTCATTTAAAGAGGGTTTTTAGGTGAATGATCTTTCTACAAATTAAATAACAAATATGTACACATTACTAATTCTTATATTCTTCTTATTATTATAATCTACAGCAGCTGAAATATACATTAGAAAAACAGGACTAACACCACATTTTATAGAGAAGTTGTGGAAAAAAATGTCCAGAAAAAGCAGGGATAAGAACGATTAACACCTGCTTGATAAATATTCAAGTTCACTCCTGTGTTGCATAAAAAGACTTTTTTTATTCAGACGTATTACAAGCAAAACAAATGGTAAAAATATGTACATGACATTTCTCTCCTTATTTTGTGTACTAAATGGACAAATAGTGCAGTTGTGCAGCCAGTAAATTCATCACGGTTTTCACAAGAAGTCTGGTTTGTTNAAGTCCGGTTGGTTAAAATCTATCCAATCTTCATTACAGGTTTCTGTCTGCATTTTCTTACATCGTTCTGGCCCAGAATTAAGCTCCGCCCCTTGGTCTATCACAGCTTTTCAGCTAAAACTGCAAGTTAGGAGACACCTAGCTTTATCAGATGGAATGGGGTCAGCTGGAGAGAACAGACAGGCCTTGCCTGCACCGTAAAATATTACATATCACTGCTTTAATTACTCCATTACAACATCTACTAACATCTAAAAAAAATGATTTTCACAGTGGATTTGTGTTTGATGAAGCCAGAAAGTTACCGGTAAAGAGAAAAAGTCTTTTCATTTCAAGACATTTATTACATTTCTTACGGCAAATAAAAATAGTGATGTTGGTGTTTGTGTACGAATTCGTTCCCAAAACAAGACCAACGAGTCGTTTCGCAGCCAAGTGCTCGGCATATGCAGGGAATTTTTCAGCACTGTTGGAAAAGCAAGGCAGGTGTCACCTTCACGGAGCTGCTGAGATGCCAAGAGTGTGTGAAGCTGCCATCAAGGCTCCTCGAGTAATTCAAATACAAGACAGTTTCCATTTGTTTAGCAGTGGCACTTTTTAGTGATTAAACAAGCTATCTACCCTAAATATTCGCCTTATATAGCCTATTATTAAGCATATTTTTAGACATTTTTCTCTATTTCTAGAAAGAAAAAAGACAATTTTTTGTATATTAAGCTAAAAGAGAAGTAAAACTGGAATATTTATTCATATTATTCCTATTAAAAGCAGCCTTTGTGCGCTTGTTGGCACACTTTCACTCTTCACCCTTCCGAGGTCCTGAAAGCTGTCAGTCATTTCTAACACTCCCACACACACTTCACAGACGAAGCAAAGAAAAAAAATACTCACTTCAGAATGAGCATGTTAATAAAATCCTCTTTACATCGAAGTGATTTTACAAATACAGCGTTTACGAACAGTAGCGTCATTCCCGTTAAAAGAGTACCGAGACTTAAACGGACGAGAGCTCTTAAAATCAATGCAGCGCCATTTTCTGTGATTGAAGAGCGTCACACACACTGGGGTGTGATATAAATACTAAAGGGATGTATGTGTAAATGTAAATCATGAGCTAACTGTCAGCTTGGTAAACAGTGTAGAATAAAAAAAACTTCCTTCTCTGACCTTTGTAGTTTTATCTGTAGCTAGTATCTTGTCCAATGAGCTTCCTACAGTTAATCATTTGCATAAACGTAGTAATGCGATTGGAAAAGACGCAACAGAGGATCTGCTACAGAAGAGTCACTGGATATTTTTCGTACTGGTTCAGTACTCTGCTGCGCGTAACAACTGCTAACCCCTGGGTTATGCTAACATTACAGCTCTTCTATCTATATTACAAAGACAGTAAGAGACAATGCTTCCTTTCTCTACCAGCGTAATTTGAACCCATGCTTTCTGCACAACATTTACATCCTCGCAAGATTGACTTGATTACAGCAATTCGTTTTTGCATCGAAAACCAAAGTAGCCTTATACCTGGCTTATACCTGGCTTATACCTGGCTTATACCTGGCTCGTGGAGCAGCAGCGGACGCGAACCACTTATTCATTTCCAAACAAAATGAAGTGCGATGCAGATGAAGTGTAACTCGTAACTCTTTTCATAACCAGATTACTCGCTTTGTAATGTCGGACAGTGAAAATCATCCTGAATGAATACATGAATGAATGAATCAATCAATCAATAAGGATGATTTTCTTTGCCTGATGTAATGTTAGTGAGTAATAAGACAAATTACAAACTTTAAAATCAGTTTTAATGTTTTAATATTTTTAATCTGCCACAAGAGTCCAACCTCAAAGGCCTTTTTGATATCAAAGTCGGAATTAGATTGAATTTTTTCCTAGCCATCAGCTGATATGTAACTGAAACAGCCGCCATCTCTCTCTCTCTCTCTCTCTCTCTCTCTCTCTCTCTCTCTCACACACACACACACACGCACGCACGCACACACACACGGCGTAATGCATTACACGCTGCTCTCCCTGTAGCTATCTAATGCAGTGCCGTATTACAATAACATGATGCATTAAAAGCGCCCTGTCTTGGGAAAGGCCATTAAGAGCTGACATTTCTAAAGAAGGCTTTTAAAAGCAAAAGGACAAAGCCTGCTATCGATGGAGGAGGTGAAGAAGAAGAAGGAGGAGGAGGAGGAGATGGCATTTGCCAGGGTGCTGGATGCAGTAATTACAGAGTCGCTGCTGACTGAAAGCTGTCATGAATGATGCATGGGCTGATTTCAACCTGTTGCTGCTCTGAACAGGAGAACACCTCGTGCTGTGTTGATGTTGATTTGACCCGGGCCATCGCTATTAAAAAATATTTACAGACGCACAAAAAAACCCACAAAACCCCTTTCACGTGTTCAGGGATCTTCCTCATGCCACGTGGAAGCGTAATTAAAAACGTACGTTTCGTTCTGTTGCTCTCAGATCAAAAATTTTAAAAATAATAACAGTAATAATAGATGTAGATATCAGTAATATAACCTAGAGTTTCCACCTAGCTACCTTATGCTACGTTACGGTAAAAAAACGCAGGCAATACTGCTATCAAATTAAGTGTTTTACTTTGTGTTGTTTTGTTTTTAAAACTATTTTCACATCAGATTGAGAGAAATGGCTTAAACATCGTATTGTATTTACAAATGTTTTCAGAAATTTGTTTGAAAAAAACTCAAACATTGCTATTAGTAAAAAAAACATAATGTTCAAAACTACAGATCAGCGAAATTGTAACTCGTTAATTAAAGCTTAAACATTCCTAATCCCCAGTTTATTCCTCTTACACCACAGCAATTTTCCAACAATTACAGTTTTTTATTTATTATATAATGCCACGTTTTTTTTTATCCGTTTGCAGTTGTGGAATGTCTGCGAAACGAGTTAGTTCCTGTCCTAACTTACATTATAGCTGCGATAAAACCGCCGTTCCTTCACCATGCTCTCTTTTTTTCTCACTCTTGAAGTGAGTAAGATGAAAAACGTAGCTTGTCATGTTACCACGAAACCGCAAAGTGGAAACAAGGCTTACTGACTGTTACTGAAACTGGAGACTCCTTCCAAAAAATGTGTTTTTCTTTACTAAATAACAGCACCTTTATTTTATTGTTTATTATTAAGCGTAGAAATCGTATGAGTTCGCCATACACGCCAGGACACATTATTTATTTAATTATTATGAATTTACAGAAAATGAATCAACACCTTCTGACCAATCAGAATTGAGAATTCAACAGATCTATAGTATGACTGTAATTACAGCCAAGTTAATAGTTAACTACAGATGAGACTCTTGAAAAAAGAAAAAAAAAACGGCTAACGATTGTCGTGACAATCTGGTTATTTGTAACCGGCGAAATTACTGAACGACTAACTAGATGAAGACACGAGAGCGAGAGAGAGAGAGAGAGAGAGAGAGAGAGAGAGGGAGAGAGAAAGGGAGAGGTGAGAGGATAAGAGGTGGTGACAGGATGTTGTGAAGCGAGACTGAAAGGAAGTGTGTCGCGTCTGCACGGCAGCAATTAGTAGCCTACTCCTAGCCATTAGTCTGCCCGGGCTCACTCAAACAATCGATACACACTCCGAGCGCAGAGGGGTTTAATACAGCCGTCACACTTCACAGCGAGGGGAGGAGGAGGAGGAGGAAAAACAATAAAAGATGGCACTACCATGAACACTTTCAAAGAGTGGAATACTAAGCAAGGGAAAAGCGATTGTTTGGAAGGTGTGTGTTGTTCTCGTCATTCCTCCCACACACTCAGAAATGAAGCCTCTTGGATAAGAGGATGTGTTTAAAGCAGAGCCGTATCAGTTCTGAGACATGTTTCATCCGAGGAAAACCCCGGGCTGGGCGCCACGCATCAGCCTCAGGATCACTTACGCAGTGTAAATCCGTCGTTTCTATCTACCAGAGACCCCACGGCGTCGTTCCGCTGCACAACTTATTAAAAAAATAAACTGAAAAGACGCATATAAACAGAAAGCGACAGAAATCCTGAACACCTGACTGAAGAACGACTGGAACGGTGACAAAACAATGTTCTTTTGTCTAATTAGTTTAGATTTCTGTTAAATGCTTTTTATTTCATTGGTAATGACAAAATGGGCACAGTGACAAGATTTTTATTAAAAAAAAAAAAGCGCTTCATTTATCAAGCAGGATACGAATAGATTTATTCATAGATTGTTCACAGGAGCTTTTACACAATTTATGATAATTAGGAAAAATATTCTCGTCCTTCCTTCGCCGCTGGGTTTGTATAATTCGATTTTTTAAATATAAGATAAACCTCAGCTTCAGACTCGTCGGTTGATATCGATGACTTGACCACATCCATAAATTAAGATGAATAACACTAGCTACTACTAGGACAAAAGTAATGGCACCTGATAAAAGGAGGAAGAGTTAGTGTGTGTTTATGGTAACTGGAAGATTTTAGCACGCCGCTCTTTCACCGTTCAGTCGTTTTCGCCACTTCGTGAGCTTCGCCTTTTATGGAATTTCCTAAGTGTCGCTAAACGTAAATCAGCATGCACTGGGTAATTTAGGGCTTACGTGAGTACACAGAAAATCAAGAGTTATCGACACTTGAAGCTACTAAGTGGCATTCTGAAATGATTGATAAATGAGGCCCACTGTTTGTAAACATAATCAGTCAGCCTTGTCCTCAAGTACCACTACTTCCTGTTGAGGAAGTACCAAAATGCTCATACTAATGGAAAAGCACAGTTCCAGATGGATGGTGCCAATAGTTTTGACACCTAATAAATCCTGGCTGTAGCTATGAGACATTATAACGCTACACATCTCCATTAAGAGCTCATTTTTCTTGGCCAGCTTGATCTCTGAGCGATGTGTGAATAATTCGGCAGCATCAGAAAAGCAAGCGCGTGACAGGTAAAAGCTTCTCTCATCCTCCTCCCTCATCTGTCTGCTATTCCTTCATCTCATCTCTCCACTCAGAAAAGTGCGTCCCTGCAGCTTCCCTGCCGTAAACGCATAAACACACTCTTCCTTGTGGGTTTTTTATTTCCTCATATTCACTTTGAACTCTCACACACACACACAAACACACACACACACACAATCCTAAACAAAGCTCCTGCTGCCTACAGCAAGCTGAATTCCTGGAGGTCCTGTGCCTGAATAGCCTCAGTCCCAAACGCCAGAAAACGTCATGGGGGCAGATGGGGCTCTCCGCGACACGCACACCATCTGAACCTCAAACTGGTGTCAGTTTATGATATGCTAATAGCATTCAAATCTATGCGGCGTGTCCTGTGCAAGCTGCTCTCCAGAAATCCAAAACCTGGATTCTGATCTGAGAGATGCTAGGAATATGAAAGAAAAGGCGGGAAAACAAAACAAAACAAAACAAAACAAAACAAAGGAAAACAAAGGAAAATTTCTTCTTCACCGATTCCCTTCTGTATCCAGATATAACGCCTCAAAAATGTCTCAGCCCCGTCTCTGGATTCGCCCTAAATCACACTGAAGCAACCTTCGTTTCCCGGTGCAGGAACACGACTGCACTCAGAACTGGCTGTTTTTCCATTAGTGTTACACTGCTGCCTCCGCTGCCTCCGCTGCCTCCGCTGCCTCTCAGCATGCTCTTAAGACTCACAAACCAGTGGCAACTGCAAAAGATTTGCATCCGAGTATTAAAAATAATCCTTTTATGCTTATGTTCGTTTGTACAATTACATCTGAGCCTGTGAAGATGGAGGGACTCTAAAAAATGGCTCTAATTCCTAAACGATTAACGCATGATTTGAATTGAAGCTGAAAGTCGACACTTCAACCCCATCTTGACTGCTTCATTTCAAATCCGTTGCGGTGGCGTGCAGAGGTGAAATTACGAAAATTGTGTCATCGTCCAAATTCTTATGGACCTGGCTATACACACACACACACCCACACACACACACACACACACGCACACACACACAAGGATGTGCAAAGTCTCTTTTGTAAAAGGAATTCGTAATCAATTTTTCCTTCCATTTTCACCACTGGCTTGTGCATTCTGAAACATCTGATTAATACCGCAATATTGTGATATTTTGCGACTAGAATATATCATACTGTGAACATTTCCAACCGTAACACTCGCACAGATGATGGGGAAGAAACGGAGCGGGTGGAGGAGTAGACTGTCTGTGCTGGTTTGATTAATGTGTAGCTCTGCTCTCTGTGGGCTCCCCCATTAACCCAGCCTCTCTCTGTCTCACACACACACACACACACACACACACACATCACCTACATGCATCACAGCCCAAAACACACACACACACACACACACACACACACACACACACACACACACTCCCCTCCCGTCCTGCATTAGAACAACATCAGCACTTAATTAAACAGGCCATTTCACACCTGGTGTGCATAGCGGCGCTCCAACAAGCCTGCCTCCATATGCTCACTCTGGTCATGCACTGCCAACACCACACAAAGGCCTGCTAATCTGAATCTCACACACACACACACACACGGACACACACACACAGACACACACCCGAAGGCACGCCATCAGTGTGTGTGTTTGCCTTTGGGAAGGTCCGTGTTGTGCTTGATGTCAGCTTGTTTGTGTGGCACAGAGAAAGCAAAGCAGCTGGAAGGTGTGACAGTTCTTTACATGTTTTAACACGAGAAGAGCGAAACGGTGTAGGTCGAGTGTGTGGATGCTTTTTTTTTCTTCCATGGAACATAAAAAAAAAAAAAAACAAGAACCAGCCCAAAACAGGAAGCTACAGAGCTTATCTTAGGCAGAAAATGAAATCGCATGCTTGTGGAACTAGACAACATTTAAAATCAGTCATCGAATACCGATAAAGATCCTGAAACAAAAAAAAAAACGTATCTCTAGTTACACGACGATGTTAAAATACTGACATTAAAACATACCGTTACGCTCGTCATATCCTCTCACCAACAAGACTTCGTTTTCGACTCGATTTCTCTTCGCTTTATCTACCGCCATCCTCCATGTTGTTTCTTTCTCTCTTACAACCCCTGAGTTGTGACTTGATTAGTCAGAAGATAAAAACGCACTTGACATCACGCAATGTTTTTCTGAAGAAATGACTTTTTGTTTTTAACTTTTAAGTTCCACTGTGACGGGAAAAAAATTAAAACAGCAGAACTATCTGCAGGATTGCGTGTAAAACCCTGAGATTAAAAAAAAATAATAATAATAATAATAATAATAAGAAGAAGAGGAAGAAGAAGAATGTGAACATACATTTCTGAGTGGGCCATAATCACAAGGAAACTGATGAAAAGGTTTCCTTTTAACGATATGATGACAAGAGAAAAGACCTATATCATCAAAATAACCTGAAAAGTACCATTAGTTCCTGATAACACTGATGAGCATGAACAGGAACCAAAAACCGTCCAGCTGGTATGGCTGCTATGATGTTTTTCTATCTGTTTGCCTGATCTGGAGCTTTTGTGTGTATATGTGTGTGTGGTGTGCATAAGGTGTGTGTGTGTGTATATGTGTGTGTGTGTGTGTGTGTGTGTGTGTGTGTGAGAGAGAGAGAGAAAGAGAGAGCGAGAACTGTTCTCTCCCTGCTCCAGATGGAGGGGTCAGTGCTGCTTGGCTGCTCTCCTCATGTCTGCCGTGGCCACACAAAAACAGGGGCAGCCCTCAGGACAACGACATCCCTCCTCCTCCTCCTCTCTCTCTCTCTCTCTCTCTTTTCATCCTGCACTCATCTCTCTACTCTTTATCCTCCCTGATCCCTCACTCTCTATCTTCTCTCCCTCTCTCTCTCTCTCTCTCACCTGTAAAGACAGGGATCAACAGTGATGCACCTGTAGAGCGAAAGCCTTAAAAATAAAAAGAGGAAAGAAAAAAAAAATCAGATGCGAAAGACAAGTAAGATATCACGTTTCGCCATTGCGGGTTTGATGATGCTTAAACTGCGGCATACTGTGCGAGTCTGTAAACATTCCTCCTTCCTGTGAAAATGACTTTTTAACTGAGCAGAACCACAACATAAGCTCTGTCTATTAGTCATAATTAGTCAGTGATCATCGCAGTGATGTGATTCACCGTTTCATCAAAGGCTGAGTGTTCGGGTCTCGCCGCACAGTGTGATGCCTGTGTGGGAGTGAAGCAGGCTGCTGAGCTTAAATCAACGCCAGTGTGTTAGTACTATGCACGCACACACACACACACAGGAACACACAGGCACGGCAGGAGTCCAGGGCACGGTAAGGCCAGGATGCACCGCATATGCTGGAAGACAACAGCGTATGCTAAAAAGGGTAATGGCTGCCAGGCACCGTGGGGGATTACACGACTCGCTCGGTGTATCTCCATTTGTATGCTTGTGTGTGCTTCTATACAAGTTTACAAATACAACTTTTACTCGAATAGTTTTTGGCACTAAAGCGAGCGGGAGCCCATCCAAAAAGAAGACATGGGTGCCAATACTTTAACGTTACTGATAATAGCAAGGACCATTTAATGCATTTAGACATTTGCAGGGAATAGGAAACCATTTCTAACACAGAGCGAGAGTGTGCCGTCCCGGAACGATGAAGAAGACCGGGTGCCAATACTTAAGTATCGACAAAGATAGAGCGTAGCTCTGTGCACAAAGCTGTAATGCTTTACCTCAGTTTACGCGTTGAGGTTTCTCAGTAACGTGACAAGCTGAAATTTTCTTTTGCTTTGCTTCAAGTCAGAAAACAAAATGGAGGCTGGCGAGGGAACGACTGATTATAGCAGCTACAACGCAAGTGATAACTGGTTTCGCAGATGTTTCTCAACGTTAAATGTAACTATAACTGGATAAAAAGTACAACATGTCATTGATTGATCAATAAAAAAAAAAACTGTGTTACAAGATTGCTGTGGTATAAGAGGAACAGAGGAATTCCACTTCACGTGCTGTCACAGGAAAAGAACTTGGTAAGGTGGTAAGAGTAAATCTGCTTCATGACACCAAACTGCTGTTGATTATTTTCCTAAAACAACACACCCCGCATGTTTTACTCCTTCCATCGCAACAACAGTTTAACAGCAGACTTTTAAATGTCAAACATTCTGCGTTTTCACATGCTGTTTTTAACAGGCTTGTGGCTTAATCATATTGTGTGTGTGTGTGTGTGTGTGTGTGTGTGTGTGTTTCTCTTGTGGTCTGTTTTTAAACGCCACCCACCCACAGAAAAGCAGAGCAACAGAGCAGGCCAAAATAGCAAAAATACAGACAGAGGAAAGAAGGAAGGAAGAAAGAAAGAAAGATAGAGTGAGAAAGATGGTGAAGAGCTGGGCTGGGAGTTGTGTTTTGCTTTGGAGCTGAGTAGATAGTGTGTGTGTGTGTGTGTGTGTGTGTGTGTGTGTGTGTGTTGTGATGCAGGAGTGTGAGTGTGAGAGTGAGGGAGAAAGAACAGTGGGAGTGCAAGTGTCTGCGAGGGTGGATTTGTAAAAGATTGGGGTTATGCGCTCTCTTCAGGGAGTAATAAATCAAAGCGCGGGGAGCAGAGAGCCGAGAGCCGGCTCCAGTCTGAGAGAGAGAGAGAGAGAGAGAGAGAGAGAGAAAGAAAGAGAGAGAGAGAGAATGACTGATTAAGAGCAGAGATTCAGGGGTGGCTGACTCGGAGCACTGGGTCTAACCCTGCTCGGTGGGGTGAATCGCTAGAGAACAGTCTGAGACAGCGGGGAATCATGCTGGACTTGAACACACCTCCGAACCACGACAGTAAACAATCGTGTAACGTAGCGTGTTAAACAGCTTACTAACTGCAGCGCTCAGTACGTCTGCGTGGGGGAACTGGAGCTAAAATCAGACACACCAGCGCCATCCTTCCACTCAGCAGGGAGCCGGAGCCAGATCCTCCCCCACTCCTCCTCTGTCTCTGTCTCTCTCTGTCTCTCTCCCTCTCCCTCTCTCTAAGGGGGCAAGGCAGGAGGTCTGGATAAGACCACCTCCCTGTAGATGATGCTGACATGAACACACATATTCATCACCAAAAAAAAAACACTACCCTTTCTTTGACACTCAGTCACACACATTTTAGCACCCTTCCCAAAAGCGTGTTCATTTAGCCACGCCCACAAACTCCAGAAAAGGCTCACAAAGCTCACAAAAATGTTGACGAACGTTGAATGACGAATGAAATCCCCCACGAACTGGATTTTCCTGAATTCTTATACAGTTCGTGTGTAAATGCTCCTGTGAATAAATTAGTTGATAAACAAGGCCGTGCACACACTCCCACTCACACGCACGCACACGGACACTCCCACTCACACGCACGCACTCGGGCTCCGTCCTGATACGACGTGTGTAAATGCCTCCGCTGAGGAGATTCCACACTGCAGCATTTTGAGTTAAAGTGGGTCATCGAGCGCGACCGAGCCTCCCGAGGGAACGCCGCTTAATTCACTTCAGTGAGATTTCCACTTAAGAGCCATTAGCAGCTAGACCTACAGAGCACACAGCTACACGTACACGGCGTAAGGTCCTGCACATTTGTCAGAGGTCAGAGGTCAAAGGTTCACTCGGGCTGGGGTTTTACCTCGAGGCTCCTCGGCTTGCTTGGCCAGCTTGCGGAGGGCGGCGGCGAATCCAGAGTGAGCAGACTGAGCAGCCGGGCTGCCATTAGCTACGATGGAGCCGCTGAGGGGCGACGGCGTGAGCGGGCTGACCGTCGCCGTGGTGCGCGTCGCCGTGGAGATCATGCCTAGTGAGGGCGACTTCGGCTCATGGCTCATGCCTGTGAGAGACGGAGAGAAACAATGAGAGAACTGTTTGGAGGGGTTTTTTTTTTGTTTGTTTTAACCAGGGCTGGCTTACAGTCGAGTATGACACACTCAGTCCATCAGCATCTGCTGAGTCATGTATTTAAGCAAATAGGCCTGTGGGTACGAATCACACACACACACACACACACACACACACACACACACACACACACATACCGGACACCATCGACAGCTGGGGATGAAGTGCCATAGGTCAAGGGTTATACCCAAGGTCAAGCATAGCTTGTGAAAAGAGGCTGCCCCCACACACACACACACACACACACACACACATCTCATCTTTACACAGAGCATATTAATTACCAGTACCCGCTTTAATATATATTTAATATTTAATGATGAATTCTCATTTCTGATTGGTCGGAAGGTGTTGAGTCATTTTCTACCACACCAGCTCTGACTGTAGTGCAGCTGCAGTGACAGAATGGCTACTCATAGCTGTGTGTGATAACAGGAACCTGTAACTATAAATGGATAAGAAGTACACTGTGCCATTCATTCATTAATTCCAAACCATAATCATTGGCAAATTGCTGTGGAAGATGGTGTTATAGGAAAATACTAATCATCTTCAGGGTGGTAACTCTAGCTCCGCTTCATCACACCACCCCGTCGTTGATTATTATCCTGTAACGGCACGTGTTCTATTACAGCACGCAGTGTTTTATTACATACATACATCCTTCTATGAAAAGGGCTCCGGTCATGTGACCATTTCCATACAAACCACCCACATAAAAATGTTCACATGAATTCATCCCAGCCTGTAATTTAACTGATTCAGTAACCGACATTAAAATAAAACATCTATTTTAGTGTGCAAGGGCCTTAATCCAAACAGGTTCGAATTTCAACACTCACAGCAATATCTGAAACACACGCTCTGAACACACGCACTCACACATACACACACACACGCACATACACACACACACACTTCTGTCTATAAACTGACGTGACATGAGTCGTGTTGGTGTCGCTATTTCTTTTTTAGAGAGACGGATTTACGAGTACTCTGTCGCTCCACGTCTTGCACTGAAAGAAGACACCAGTGACAGTAGTGGAATCTCTCCACACACACACACACACACACACACACACACAAACACAAAAGACACTCAAGCACACACATGAGGAGTGTTTTCGCAGTCTAAGGATGATTCGAGGGCAGAGTATTTTTACGCAGCTTGTGATCGAATCAGGCAGGTCGAAACAGACGCCAGGCCGTGGGCAGAGACAGAAAGAGAGAGAGAGAGAGAAAGAGAGAGAGAGAAGACTGCAACCTGAGAGGGAGAGACAGCCTGAGAGGTGTGAGGTCACCTGGGCTGTGTGTGTGTGTGTGTGTGTGTGTGTGATGTCAATGTTTCGTTTCCGCGACGCTATGAAGATAACCCCTGCCTCACCTTGTGCACTCCGGATGAACCTCCCCAAACGATAAATAATGAAATTAAAAATGTCACCAGCACACAACTGCGATTAACCCCTCCTCCTACTGCTGCTGCCCACACACACACACACACACACACACACACACACACACACACACACACACACACACACATATGTTCCCAAAACATATGTCGCTGATATCTGATACACTTTAGTAAACACCTTTTAGCACAAATCAACACCAATTTTCAAATATTCCAGAAGCTCAGATTTGACCAATTAGCTACATTCAGTATTCCAGGCTCCACCCCCAGTGGTTCTGGTTTCCAGACAAGTACTGAAAAATTCCTCTGGTGGTGGAAACATGCCTGAAGTTCCAGTTTCCTGAAGTGGAAATGTGCCCTAACAGAGCTTTTCCACTGGGCATTAACGTAAGATGTACATTGATGGACATTAATGTGAGCTGAACCATAACAAACTTTTCTTTTTTTTTTTCCAGGGTACCAAGCGTCCCAAACAAGGACCTGTCGAGAAGTCGGGTCAGAAACCACTCTGAAAACACACTCTGTCCCAAACCGTGCACTACAACAAGAGTACACTACCGTTTCTCGTTAAATAAAGCGCACTATCAGGAACAACAGTATGCGGTTTGGGATGTAGCCGAGCTAGCTAGAATCTCTCCGTATATTCAGTTTCAGTAGCGTTTGTTCGGTTGACGCTTCACAAAATGAAATGCGGAGTAAAAAGTAAATTAGTCCTGTTGTGAGTGTTTACTGTTAACCCTAGCGTTAAGTGGTAGATGATGTTGCCATAGCAACCTCCAGAAAACTTCTACCTCTACACATGAACACGTAAACAGACTACGGTACATTACTGCCAACTGCATTATTAATCACTTACATTACTGAAGGCTGTAAGTCATAACTTCCGACTGTAACTTCCCAGCCGACTAGGAAAAGATAAAAAAGAAAATGCCCCCTGACACTGAAGATCCCTGAGTTCAGCAAGTGACATCAAATCAAAATGGCCGCTCAGTAGCACTTCTTACCTTTAAATGAGTTACGCTGTTTATACACGTATTTTCTTTAGATCAATTAATATGCAGACAGGTTTGCTTGTTAAATCTATAGATCTATAGATCTATAAATCTATAAATCGACATCACGCATCACAAAGATGAACACGCAAGTGTCCATGGTTTTCCCCCAATGAGGTCAAACATGACATCATTTCGAGCTCCGACTTTCCACTTCCGAGGCACGCTGAACATTAACGCTGGAGAAGTAGATTATCTCGAACCAATTTCATACTGATTACAGTGAGGGTGTGGATTTGGTTGAGTAACTGCTCCATACTGTATCGTAACATCCAGTGGAAAAACAACAAAGATCCTGGAAGTTCCTTTAGGTTCCTTAGCTTCTGAGAAAGTTCCTGGAAACGTAAAGGTAAAAACAAACAAACAAACAAACAAAAACACACCCCAGAAGAAAAACTGCTGATGAGAAGAACGCTCAGCTAATTCACAACTCGGCACGTCCCTGAGACGCCGCTTGATTCGCCCTGATTCACTCACATCAAACACGACGCTACGAAAGCCTGAGGCGATACTTTTCGACACGTACACTTGATGTGAAACGAAACCGTCCGTCGTGAATGCTGGTAAATTACAATAAATAAATAAATAAATAGCAACAAAAAAAAAAAAACAATTACACTACAGTACACAAAGCAGGGGGTGCACAAACTTTTTTGGACAGATAACTGACAGTGGTAAAAATAAGAAGAGGAACTCTAGAAGTTCTGAGAAACAGCATGTTTCACACACACACACACACACACACACACACACACACACACACACACACAAAGCCTGATCTCTCTCTCTCATTCTATCTCACATACACACACCACAGCTAGCACACACCGGAATTCACACTTATAGAAACGCGCCTCTCTCTCTCTCTCTCTCTCTCTCTCTCTCACACACACACACACACACACACACACACACACACACACACACCGGCTGTTCAGCTACCCCTCCTCGCTGTGCTGTGCGAACAGAAAAGCGGCGTCTGCTTACTGCACAAAGGAGCGACGCCGTCTCGGTCTCTGTCACCCATCGCTGCATCTTCCAAGCCTCGCTCGTCCGAGCTGCTGAGGGAATCACCATCTTTCTCCTCTCACTTTCCTCCTTCTTGTTTCTCTCTCTCTCACAAAGAGCTTATCTAACAAAGCGGCACACACACACTGCCTATCTCTCTCTCACTCACTCACCCTCCCACCTCTCTCTCTCTCTCTCTCTCTCTCTCTCTCTCAGCGAGTGAAAACTCTCAGCCTAGCAGCTGCTGCAATGTCACATGACCTCCTCTCCCTGCTTTCCTCTCCTCCTCCTCCTCCTCCTCTTCCCCTCTCAACCTATAATTCCTCAGCCTGTCGGAGATAACAGAGGCATGCTCCCACTGCCAGGGAGAGAGAGAGAGAGAGAGAGAGAGAGAGAGAGAACGAGAACGAGAATGAGAGAGAGAGACAGAGAGAGAGAGAGAGAGAGAGGGAGAGAGAGAGACATCAGCTGCCTCTTCTACCTCGCAGCCATGGACACTCCATCTGACCCATTCTCTTTGAAGTTTGGGGGATTTAGCCTTAGTGCGTGTGCGTGTGTGCGTGTGTGTGTGTCTGTGTGTGTGTGTGTGTGTGTGCATGTGTGTGGAGAGATAGAGCCTGAGGCAGAGGTGGAGGCTTGTTCTGGCGTGCACTGTTAAGACCTTGCCCCGCAACAACCTCTCTCTCTCTCTCTCTTTCTCTCTCTCACACACACACACACACACACACACACACACACACACACACACACACAACATCAAGCTCTAGCATCACAACTGAATGACAGTTTTTCTTCCATGTTTCATTTCTGAGTGAAATGAATACACGATGAAGCAGATATCTGATTGGTCGATATCATTTTCCCCGCCTTTGAATGCACAATGATATGAGAAAGAAAAAAAAAAAAAAAAAAAAACGCTGAAAAGCACTGATGGAAAAACTATCGATTTCAGTTCATCTTTAATCCTCCATGAGAATAAAACGCAGATCCTGCGAGCGTGTGTATGCCATTAGCACTCTGTCATTTGATGGTTAATATTTAATCAGACATTGCTCGGGGATGAAAGGGTTAACAAGAGGATTCATCACTCCTCCCCCTCGCTGCTATCATCACCGGCTAGAATGACTTGTTCCTTTTACTCATTTCCTCCTTGCTCAGCTCGCGGCTTTCTCAGAGAGAGAGAGAGGGAGAGAGAGAGAGAGAGAGAGAGAGAGAGAGAGACAGGGAGAGACAGACAGAGACAGAGGAAGGGGTCAGGGAGAGAAGGAGAAGGAAAGAGAGACAGAGAAAGATCAACAGAGAGGGAGAGAGAAGAGAAGGAGAGAGACAAAGAGTGAAAGAGAGAGAGATAGGGAGAGAGAAAGAAAAAGGGAGAGGAGGAGGAAAGAGAGAAAGTGAAAGAGAAAGACAGAGAAGTAAAGGGTGACAGGCAGAAACAGAGAGGGACAGACAGAAAGACAGGGAGAGAGAAAGAGAAAAAGAGAGGAGGAGAAAGATAGTGTGAGAAAGAGAGAGAGAGAGAGAGAAGGAAAAAGAGAGATGGGAAGAAAGAATAAGAGGAGGAAGAAAAAAAACAAACTACATACTAGAAGTGAGATAAACAGAGGAGAGAGACAGATAGAGAGGGAGTCACCACCCACAGAGATAGAGAGAGAGATAGAGCCTGAGGCAGAGGTGGAGGCAGCAGCCATCTCAAGAACAAAACTCAGCTCTGTGGTTGGCCCCACTAGGCCCACACACACACACACACACACACACACACACACACACACACACACACTCATGCACTCACACACACACATGCGCGCACACAGGTACGACAAAGCTCCACCACACACAGCAGCAACACTTTTGCCATCACAAACCTGACACTGTGCTTTTCTTATCAGCCACCGTTACCAACAGGAACTGATGGCACGCATCGATCATCACAGACCACATCACTTAAACACCACACCGTGTAAAGTCAAAGTGTTTCTGATTCACACAATACTGCGGTACAATTACACTCACACACACACACACACGCACACACACACACGCACACACACACGCACACACAAGCACCACACTTTCGCTTAAGGCTTCATATTTCCTAACTTTGATTCACAGCGTCGCACAAACACACACACAGCGACACCACGACACACAATCGGGCGAAGGAGATCACATTTCAGGTACGAGATTCTCTGTCCTGTCAATCACACGGAAAAAAACCCTCCATCACTGCTCACGTGTTCAGAGCGTTCAACACGTGACCCTGCAGGTGTTCTACAAAACGACAAA
>CM074950.1:25212358-25238284 GCA_037577455.1 Pangasius macronema
CACACACACACACCCACACCCACATACACACACACAAACACACACACCCACCACCCCACCCCCCCACCCACCCCCACACACACACACACACACACACACACACACACACACACACACACACACACACACACAGATCAGAAGCTTGGCTTCCAGATTCTACCTAATGCTCTCTGCTGGCTAAAGACTAGCATTACATTACGACACGTAATCACACAAAATTACACACAAATAGGAGAGACACAATGCAGACAAAGGGTAGACAAAGGCGTGCATTTTGTACGAAGTTGTTTTTGAATCAGCGGGGTATTCGATAATTTTCACATCACACACACACACACACACACACACACACACACACACACACACACACACACACACACATGTCCCTCTTTTACCTGCCTACCAGAGGAAAAAGCAGAAGTAGTCCACTCAAGTACTTTCATCCTCCATCTTTCTTTATCCTGCCTTTTGTCTTACACCATCATCTACCGTTGCAGTACCAAAGATTCCAGCTGGAAATTTTTTTTTTTTTTTTTTTTGGTACATTGTGTACATAGACACACACCATGTACACATGTACATGTGGTCTGTATATCACACACAGCTCTCTATCCGTCAAAAGATGGGGTGGGCGATATGATGACGTAACATCGATATCATGATACAGCGATATCATGATGATCTCTGTTACAGTACACTTATCTTTGCAAAGATTGTGAATATCGTGATGTCGTTTGTTTTTCTTAAATTTTTAAAAAATAATTACAAACCAACTGGAAGCAGCTGGTATCCCATCCATCCATCCATCCATCCATCCATTTTCCGTACAGCTTATCATACGCAGGGTCACGGGGAACCTGGGGCCTATCCCAGGGGACTCGGGGCACAAAGCCGGGGTCACCCTGGATGGGGTGCCATCCCACTGCACACTCATTCACACACTATGGACAGTTTAGAGCTGCCAATCATCCTACATCGCATGTGTTTGGACTGGAGGAGGAAACCCCCTAAGCACGGGGAGAACATGCATGCTCCACGCACACGCAGGGCGGAGGCGTGCAAACGTGTTAACCACTAAGCCACTGTGTCCTAACAGTGGTCTCAAAACAGCTAATATGAATGACGAACTAAATCATGGTTGTTATCTTGATGTTATAGGCTGACAAGTTTGTTTGTTGATACATAAATCATAAAAAGATATAACGAAGCAAATATAGTTCTTATGCAAATTTTGAAACTCTAAATGACAAAAAAAATGAGAATGCAAAAAGCTTGAAATATCAGTTTCTTTCTTTTTTTTTTTGAATAAATGAAGTCACATCACCCTTCAGAGCGATATAAAACTTCTCCCCAGAGGAACTCGAGCTCTGTTCGGAAGAAACACACGTCTTAAATGAATCGAACAAACGCTGAATGTTAAATCTCTTTAAACCCTGACGTTTTGCCGTCATGCACGCAGATGCTGTCGTCTCTTCTCTGTGAACACAGGATTGTCTCATGCCCTTATATATGTGTTCATTTTTAAACTGAACGGAAACCCAGCTTACAGAAATCCCTCTCGTGTCCACCTGTAACAAAACCAGTTCACTAGCTTGCAAGCTATTTGAGATTTGCACATCATTTGCATATGATGCATATTCATACATCTGGCCATTTTGTAACACGGTTAAACACGATTTACACTGAAAAATAGACCAAACAATCCATTTATTCTTCTGTACAGAAGTGTCGTGATATGATATCTATGCTGCATGGCCCCACCCCTGTCTCAAACCCTGCTCATACTGAGCTCCACCTCTCTCTCTCTCTCTCATTTCTCTCCTCCTCTCCTCCTTTTCCCCGACTCCTGGTCTCGAAGGTGCAGATGACACGGTGGTCTCCTGCATTAATGGTTCAAGAGCCAGCGCTAATCAGAGCTCAGATGCTGCCTGCGGTTTGCTAATTTTGCTAATTACTGCTCCCTGTGCTCTACCAAAGCCCAGGCTAACGTAGTTCCTGACACTCACACACTTACACACACAAATACACATGCACACACACACACACACACGCACACACTCAAATGCCCCAATTACAACCTAATAGCCTGTCTGCCTGAGAGAGAGAGAGACAGAGAGAGAGAGAGAGACAGGGAGAAAGGAGTAATCATGAATGGGGGAGGAAGTGTGTGTGTGTGTGTGTGTGTGTGTGTGATAAATAGCTCATGTTGGTTCATTTCCCACTCCAGGCTCATCAGTAGACGCATGCTGGGCTCGTCTCCATGGCCACACTCCGAAAGCACGGCTGGAAGACAGCGAGCCGTGGGTAAGACCTAATTAATGAACTACATCAGACTCAGGAAACGGTAAAAGGAATCATGGGTAATGCAGTTTGTTTCTCCCTCGTCGCCACAAACACTGACTACACTTGCACCGTGATCATTTACACCCTGTTGTTGTTGTTGTTGTTGTTTACAGGAAAACAATCAACACCAGGGCGGTGTGATGAAGTGGAGTTACCGTTACCATCCCGAAGTGGATCATTTCCCTGGAAGTGTTTTATTCCTCTTACACCACAACGTCGATTAAATTAAAAACAATGAATCACAAATGACACTTTTTTATCTCTTTATAGTTACCCATATTTTTTTCTTTTACAGTTTTTATACGGAAAGCTTCGAAACCAGGTTACACTGCACGACTTCTTAGCACACTGTTTTAAAAAATGCTACAGATAACCGCAACAGAAAAAAAGCTCGAAGCATTGCGCATGAGGAAGGAGTCAAACTGTGCATTTAGCAACGCGTTACGCTCGACATGACTGAATCTGTGCCTGAAGATGGCAAGACGATTGCGTATCGTAAAAGCTTGAGGCTGACACCGGCTTCAGGAATGAAACCGTTAAACACTGAACGCTGACGAAAGGAATGTATGAATGAAAGGTATTCCGGCTATGCCAAACTAATCCGCATCCAAACAAACAAGGAGAATAAGAAGGCAGTCAGAATTTTTCTGTGCGCAACACGCGCGCGCGCACACACACACACACACACACACACACACACACACACACACACACACACACACACACACACAAACACGCCATATGACATTCAGCTGATCTGGCATCTGGTCGTGGCACTTTAATGAAGGCTTTCTCCTGACCTTAGTTATCTGACTTAAAAAGATCAGAGTGCGACTGCTGAATAATGAAACAGAGAGAGAGAGTGTGTGTGTGTGTGAGTGTGTGAGTGTGTGTGTGGGCTCACAGACCCCCTCATGAGGCAGTTGATTGGGAGCACAGTTTTTGCTCTAACAAGGTGCCTGTGTTGCTTGGTTTTTAAGAACCACCCACACAAGATCAAAATCTGATCCTTTGCGTAACCAGATGCGAGTTTCCTGCTCGTACTTCCTGCTTCGCGAACATATTTTACTGCTGCGACTAAATCACATCCCTCAGCATCTCAAACACACATCTCAAACGTTCCACCGCGGCCATACTTACACACAAGACGATATACGCGTCTCAGAGTCGCGATAATGTAAAGAATAAACATCTGGAGAAGTGCTGTGAATGGAAAGAAAACCGCTTTTATTCACTTAGGCTACAGCAGCTATAAACAGGCATTCCTTCACCGTCCTCCATTTTGTTTTCTGTCCTCATGTGACCAAAAAAAAATGCTGCTTGTCATGTTACAGCGAGCCTGCGTCCTGAAGATTAAAGTCACAGCTTTACCTCTTTCTTTACAAACCACTGACACTGGAGACTCCTTCCATAATCCATAAATGTTAAATAAACCTCTTGTCATTGTAGAGATTACGCACCCAGTTACCCGAACAGCGCTGTGGCATGCGCTGAAAAATACTGTATCACGATACTTTTCCAAGACACACGATATTTATTTCGTTTTGCTGAGGAGAAAATTCAAACAAAACCGTACTCTCACACATTAAAAACGAAAATAAATAACGTCATTGTTTTAGAGGTACTGACGATATGACGATAATATCGATATCGTGATCAGTTATGATCAGATATAGCACTCCGTTAGCATACATACACATCATGACACGTCGTGTTTCGCAGGAATGCTCTGCGAAAATCGCGATATGATATTTCTGTCGTATCGCCCCACCCCTTAGACGATACTCCCAGAAACGGCTTCATGTTGCACTAATTAAAACCGGCGTAAACCTTCTAGAGTTTCACTGTTATTTGTCATGTCACTTATTAGCAACACTTATTGCTGATGTGGAGCTGTTTTGCCTCGAAGTGTTTGTGGTTCTTCAAAATTCACTTCCTCCTTCACGATGAATGTCACAAGGAGAGGCTTTTCTTAGTATTTAAACAGGAAAATTTTGTAGAAATCGTTGCGTCACTGCCGTAACAGGCGTGTAGACACGTTTACATCAAGAAGTATGTGAATCAAGCTGCTCGAGCTGACAACGTACAGTAAGACAAGTGCAGAAAACTAGTGCACTTAAACACTTGCGTGTGTGTGTGTGTGTGAGAGAGAGAGAGAGAGAGAGAGCCAGGACACAGTGAGCACTAAAGCGCCAACGTTCCTGCTGAAATGGCTGTAATGGATACACCCGACTTTAAACTGTAGCTGCGTCAGGTTCTCACACGTTCTCAGCATCCTGCTAGAACTCTCTAGAAGCCGTCCACAATGACAATCACACGAGACGTAAACACACGATGTGAAAAAATGCTTCCTGCCAAAAGCTTTGTGAACTCGGCCATGTTCCTGAGAACTACAGCGTGATAAGAGGGAGTGTGTCGCACTGCGTGTGGGTGTGTGTGTGTGTGTGTGGGATTGTTGTGCGTGTGCGTGTCTCTTATCTCCGGCTCCAGTGCTGCTCGCACTACGTTGTTTAGCCACTGCTTATCAGCTCCTGAGGGATTACGCTCAGCAACTGTCAAACACTCTCGCTGCCTTTCTCAATGCCCTCATTCAGGCCCTGGTCCGCTCCTGGGGCTGCGCTACCGAGCGCGCCGTCTACACACACCGTAAACACACACTCACTCATGCACGACGACCAGAAACAGTCTGGGACGTACCTGAGTAGGAAATGACAAGTAGTTAGTAAACAATACGCAAAAGAATTCCTCAACTTCCTGAGGAAGTAAACACTCTCCTGAGCGAGAACAAACCGCTTTCTGGACCTCAGCTCAGGAACCGAGACCTGACTGATCCACACTGCTTTAGCAATTACAAGATCAAGACAAGATCCGACCACAAATAGTTCCTGGTTTGCACAGAAAAGTGGCTCTTTTCCACCAGGAACCAAACAGGCTTCTGGAACTGCAACTCGAGACCTAAAATTGAAATCAGCCCTGGTTCCTTCATTGGAAGCGTGTTTCTGAGTTCCTAAAAAAAAAAAAGGTTACTGCTGGATTCCTGAAAAAGTAAGAACATCTCAACCTCCAAAAGGCTGACAACCTAAAGTTACAAAAATAAACTTCAGTGCCTAAGGAATAAAGCACTTGGTGGCATGCTGTTCTAGGAAAATAATCAATGATGGCGTGATGTGATGGAGTGCAACATAATTTAAATAATTTATATTTTGGTGACATGATACATCGCCCCATCCCTACACACAGATACAACAATATCTATTTTCAATACAATTTTAATTCCATATATCTTTATATATTCTCCTTCAATTTATTTTTGTAGCCATTAAATAAACGTATTTTCCAAGTTTTTTTTTTAATGTAACACTACTGTTTTGCTGGAAGTTGGTTAGCAAACCTATACATATATCATGATACATATTGTGTGTCATAGAAACGCTTTTAAGACTCGTGATATCGTATCGTAGTGTCGCACCTGCCCTTCATCACATCTGATATTCACTCTGCTGATTACAGCAAAGCGCCAGCAGTGAAATGCCAGAACTGAACCAGTCTTTCCTGGTTATTAGGGGTGTAAGGCAATGACACTGTGTCTGTATACTGTATCGCACTCCACATATCCGTATCTGTATCCAGATTCAAAGCTGAAGTGGGTGCGCCTGCGATAATTCCTAAATGTTTCTGGGTGTTTCTTTGTCCTGCGAAATTCCTACCCGACCTCTCGAAAAAGTAAAAACCTCCATTTGACGAACCCAATGGATACGAGAATATACGATAAACAGTCCATCTCCTTAACTTGCTTCCGCTGTGCCTGGACATAAAACCTGAAAAGTGGCACGTACGTACGGCGGTTGTTTCCAGGTGCTGGCCTCTGAATGCTGGAGCATGTTCAGACCTGTCTGACACCCTGGATAAGATCAGTGTGAGCTCTTCCCTGCTGTCCATTTGCATATTGGCAGAAGCAGAAGGAGGGTAGGCAAATCAGAGCTGCGCTCCAGAGTCGGCTTTCGAGGCTAATTTGTGATTGTACAAAGTGTAACTGACACTTGTGTGATTGTGCGCTGCCCTGTCTTTCCTGTTTGTGCCCACCGTGGGTGGCTGAGACTACACCGACCCCCAGAGGGCACTATATATATAGTGTATATATATGTATATTGTGGGAGTTTGCGTGTGTGTTTGTTCATCAGGTGCGTAATTTAGCTATTCTGCTTCGTGAGAAAGTTCAAAAGAAGTCATGAGGAAGTTCAGACTTGGCTTCGATGTTTATTTTCTAGTCTTGTGTTATCTGATGCACTTGTCAATCTGGTGGTGACTAACAGCAGAACAACGCCAAAGATGAAAATTACTACGTGGCCAACCATCATAATGATGCTGGAATTAGGAATTGTGAAGAAATACCCGACCCTTCCCCATCTCTGGATGGGAGTGAAAAGGCAGAAAAGTGAGGGAAAGCGACATAGAGAGAGAGAGAGAGAGAGAGAGAGAGAGAGAGCCCTAAAGGCCTTTACTCTCCACAATGGCAGTTTGCAGACAGGTGGCTTTTCGATGCATTTGCACAGCTGCTCTGCCACTTCCTGTTTATCTCAGGCAGGCATCAGTCAACAGGCAAGAGGACCCCTGGCTTGTTTAGGCACCTCGACATGCATGTCGAGAAAAAAGACGTCCAATCAGAGGCTTGCTTTCACACACTGAGGAGCCGCCATTGCATTTAATGCTAGTCAAACACAGTCAGTGCAGAGGCAAATGTGCAGGATGAACACATGCAAACTCGAGCCAGTTGAAGGAGGGGGGGTTGTGTGAATGTGTGCATATGTGTGTGTGTGTGTGTGTGTGTGCTAAAGCTCTAAAGAATGCTTGCCAAGTCTTTGATAATAACACGCAAAAATAAACTAATCGATCCACCATTTTCTTTACACGGAGAATGTAAACAAAAAAATGACACAGATCAGCTTTAATGTTTCCTCTAGCTGACAAACCACACACCTGCACAAGCTACACACACTCTTCAAAAGTGTACAAACGATGAACGTGTATTCCTCGACAGGTTGAGATTACAGCACATGAAAATGTGTGGTTGGAGGATGATGATTCGACTCGAAAGCCTATGTCGGTTTATTTAAAAAAAAATCAATTAATGGGTTTCGGTATTAATCAAGAAACGAGTTGCAACACCTCTCACAAAACCAACAGAAGTCAGACGTGTGCTGTTCTGCTGAAAAGTTTCACATCTGATTTTAATCTTTAACATTAACCGAAGACACCAAAGCACTCTGCACATAAACATACACAGCATTACTCCTACTTTCCTCAGCCTTAATAACACACTTATATAATAATAATAATAATAATAATGACAATAATCTGTGTTTTAAAAACAAAAACATCTAAAATGTTCCTCAGTAAAATGTCTATCCATCTATTTATCTTGATACAGCAGCATCATAAGACGTGGGAAAAATCTCCTTCATGAAATCTCGTTCATGTTTCATTAATACGGTCGCAAATCATTAAAATCTCGCGATAACTCGTTTCACGGCTTCTCGGGCCAAAATAAACAGCTCGTGATCCTTTTTTTTGATGTAGTTATAAGATTCAGATATACAGCCTTTGTTTAAAATAATAATAATAAGTAAAAAAACAGCAAAGTGAGGACCAGACTGCTCCACTTTATCCTTTATCTAAAATGACTGAAAGAGTAGAAAGTTTACGGAAAGCAGCGACTTCAGCAGCGACTGAAATAAAAGCTGATGTTATGAGGGAAGGAGTGAGGGATTGTTCTATCCTGGAGGTCATGCACTGACCTCTAACTGAGGTAAATATATGAAAATAAATAAACAAACACTGAGTTAACGTTATCATTATTCAGGCTCGAGCGCAACATGCATGAGTGTGTTATTACACGTTATAACGTCAGTCACTTTGTTTACTGTCACAGATCAACCCAGAAACACACAGCCGAGTTCAGCTTCGTGGAAGTTCATTAAAGCTGGCACAGTGTGACCTGCCTGGCATGGAACCAAGACAAGAAGTTTAACAAACAAAACAAAACAAAAACTTAAACAACCAAACAAGGTTCAAATCATGATGCGTTTAAAACACGTTAAAACCTCGCTTAGGGAAAACAAACACAAGTATACAGGGTTATATAGTGTTCTGTGGTTTTAGAGAAAAAAAAAGCATCAAATCCGTGTTTGTGTAGAAACACACTACACACACACAAAGTACACACTACACACACACTACACACACACACACACGAATCAGACCTTAAACAAACTCACCGATAAATAGAGTAAAGTCCTATTTCTTCCTTCCTTATAAATCCCAGCTGAGGTAGAAACATGTATCCATTGTGTCACACACTCACTCACACACTCATACACTCACACTCACTCACACACTCACACACACACACACACACACATAGAGAGAGAGCTTGTAGGCTACTTTGTTGACACGGGAGCAGCAGTAGCGCCGAGTCGACGCTGAGCTGAGCCGGCTGCCTCCGCTGAGTGGGCGGAGCTTCCCACCGCGAGGAGGAAGAGGGGGGGGGCAAGCACCTGCTCGCGCTCGCGAAGAAGAGGGCGGAAGGAGGGAGGGGGAAGGGGAGCGGGGGGAGAGCCCAAGCCACGCCCACCGGAAGTCAAAACGAACCCGGATGATCAAAAGAAATATGTGACAATTAGACCCATTATGTTAGAGTAAACGAAACCAAGACAGCTAGTAGGTCTGAAACTGAGCCCTGTTCACTACAGAGTGCACTAGTTTGGGAGATTTGTTTCTGGCTTTATTTATTTAGTTAGTTAGTTAGTTAGTAGCCATGAGCCAGGGCAGTGCTGGCTCATGCTGACCTTGAGCAAGACCCTTAACCCTTAACTGCTCAGTTGTATTTAAATTTTTACATTTTATTTATCTAGATGTAAACGCTACCTGTCGCTCTGGATAAGGGCATCTGACAAACGCCGTACATGTAAATGTCCAAAAGCCCAGTAGATAATATCTAGTGCACTAATCAATTCCTACAGTGGAGAGGTTCTCAAAGAAGGGTCTCAGGAAAATAATGGACAGAAAGTGCACAAGAGCTGAGCCTAGCCCAGAATGTTCCAGAAACAGGGAAACAAGTTCACCGTGGTGCACGCATATTTTTGATTTGTTATATCTCCACTACGCCTTTTTGTCATTGCCTGGTACGGACATTATCCACTCCATGATCCGCTATAATCTCCCAGTTTTTAATATACTCTATATGGCCAAAAGTTGGACACCTGACCATCACACTCAACTGCTTGCTGAACATCCCCTACAAGATGAATCCAAACTTGGCCAGAGGAATAACCTCCACTTAGTTCCAGTGAAGATAAACTGTAATGAGTAATAAAATGTACTGAGATATTCTATACAGTTGTGTGCTTCCAACTTTCTGGAAACAGTTTGGTGAAGGAACACATTTTGGCCATATAGTGAATCTTACAACAGAGATGGTTCTGTCCATCACAGATACACTGTCCGGACTTACACTTTCCCTTTCTTTACCATAGCCTATGTCTGCAGAAATTGGTTAGATTTCACTCTGATTATTTGCTTATTTGTTTTTGGTGGCTGCAGTCCAAAGAAAGCCACCTGCAGACCCACTGTTATCAAAGCTATTTCTACTTATTATCGAGTTTGTACAGTTATAGTCACTTGAATCTTTCATTCGTTCATCCTCAGGAACTGCTTTATTTTTTGTTCAGGGCGGCGATGGATCCGGTGCCTATCCCATGCACACAAGGCGGGAATACACCCTGCATGGGACACGAGTGCATCACGGGGCACCACACACACACACACACACACACACATTTATGCAGTCATTTACACCCAGGGGCACATTTTAGTGTAACCAAGCTGGGACTGTGAAGTGCTGTGAGGTGGTCAGTTGAATAACAGCCCATGTCTCCATTAAATATCCAAATGATTATTTTAGACATTTAAATAATGAGGTTAACATTTATAAACTTATGGAATTTATTGTACAGTGAAACGGTTACCTGGCTGCAGACAGTTGGAGGAATTGCAGGATTAGCTTCGCAGTTGTTTCTACACTTTCTAATAGTCACTGAATTTGCTCAGAATAAAACTCTACAAGTCAGCGTGATTTCCTATGGAAGCTACAGATCTCTCAAACGTGATGCGATGTTAATAGTGGTCACATTTGAACTGGCATTTATAGTCTTAACGCTTATTTTTAAGGCTTGTGTCACTCTTTGCCACCTACATGGCCAGCTCCCTGCTTCAGTTTGGGCTGATGACATTTTCAAACAGTTACAATAGGCTTTAAATGACATGTCATTGCCTTGAGTGTCCACTAGGGGTCAGGCATCCACCAAAAGCAGAACCATTAATGAGACCTCGCTGTCCGTCAATGGCTTCACTGTGGACAAGCAGTCAATAGGCCAGTGTTGGTTAACACCGGTCATCACAAAGAGCAAATCACTCCCGCGGGACAGGGGAGCTCTTGAGGCGTCTAGCTCGTTTTTTGGCACTGCTGCAGTGAATCTTTGTGCTCTAGTGATATAGCCTTTCACAGAAATTCTTAACATTTAAGAGCAAAACTGGTTTGATGGAATGACTGACTGAAAAATAATAATAAAAAAATAGCCATGGCGTGACAAAACAAGAATGTTAGTCTGTTAAGTGTCATGTCTAATTAACGCATGTTTAGGATTTGCAGGATTTTGCTCTCTTGCTCCGCTTTATAAAATTAAATTAACTACAGCCTGCTTTTCGAAAAAAAGAACCAACGCCAGTTTAATCTTCCAGGTTCAAGTGCTTTAACCCTGCACCTAAACTCTCAGAGGGAAAAATGCTTTTAGTCTGCAAGCACCGGTTCCCCTTTGAACCCCAGACATTTCTCAGACATTTCTCCTGACATTTTGGAGCACCTTCACTCGTTCATCACCCAGGCAGCTCCTTTTCACTGCCGGGTGCCTTCGCTGTGCACGAAAACTGCTCATTTAGAAGGAAATCTATTTCAGCTTTGGCACCAGGAACATGTCTAGTAAACAGTCTTGAAGGTGCCATGTGGGGCCTTATCTAAAAAAAAAAAAACCCAGTAGACAAGTCAGTGGAGGGAAGATGAAGTTGAAGGCTGCGAGTTTAATTGCTTTGCATGTCTGCGGTGAGGACGAGCCTCCCTGGCGAGACGGGCTGTTTTCCGAGGTGTATCAGGAACAGTGAGTGAACTATGATACACTTCCCTGTCTCCCTGACTCTATGGTAACTTGACTCTCATTTTGCTTGGGGATCTCTGCAGGAGAAAGGGGTTAGGGAAATATCTAAGAGGCACTCGTGCTCCTGTCAAAACGTCAGAACTGCATCCTCGGTGGAAGAGCGCATGTTTCTGTGTATGTGAGTGTGTATGTGTCTGTGTGTGTATGTGTGTGTGTGTGTGTGTAAGATGTCAGCTCACTCATCTGTCTGAAAGCCAAGCCCTCAGCTCGCATTGACCCCAACGGAGAGCAAGTATATTATCCTGACAAATGTAGTAACTCTAAGTGTGTGCATTTATGACTTTAATCTTTCCGTCTGCATCTCAAACCTTCCCGGCTTGTAATATGAACCTGACAATCATAATACACACACTGCAGAAGAGAAAATTTGCAGATTGGTCCGGATCTATCACAATACTGCGTCAACAGACTCAGATATAGTTCTTAAAGAAAAAAAAAACATACACATTAACATTTTATATTTGACGCTGTAAAACATTTAGTGGAGTGCAATTACTGCGCTCCTGCTGAGCTGCAGGTGCAGCGCAAATCTGAATGCCTATGGGACATTTACACCCTGTGTAACGGCGTCTAATTTTTGCATTGCGCTACTCCTCCTCCTCCTCTTCAAAACAGCTCTGTGCTGGCCTTGAGCATGCTTCTCTTAATTCAATGGGGGGGGGGGGGGTTAAGCTTCTGATGAGCTTTTTGAAGGATCTCGCTCGCTGTTAAATTCATTACAATATATCACCCACAGGAGACGGGACCTCGCAGGCACCGAGTGTGCTGTGAATAAATGAATGCATTAATGAATAAATCAAAAACAAAGAGACATGCTTTGCTTCTGATCCGGCTCTGCCCTCACCATCAGACACCAGGAACCTCTTCACCTCAGTTAGATCTCCATGCTAACTCTTTCGTTTATGCACATCACTAACAAACTATTACAATCACGATCAAGAGTGGGAAAATTTTACAGTACAAGCCAAATATCATGTTCTGTTTTGCTAAAGTAGGTTAATTGCTGTCTGCTAACAACGTTTGCCAGCGTCGAGCCCTTGAGCGAGGCCCTTAACCTTCAACTAGTCAGCTCAGAAGTATCAATTTGCTTTGGATTACAAGCATCTGTGTTAAATCTTTATTGCTAGCCTATATGTTAACAATAAAAATAATACAAGGACTCTAAGCACCTCCGGTACGAGTTTACGACGATAAATACACGTGCAGAAGTACCTGTGTTACGTAATTTGCACTTGTAAAGCTGTTTCAGATTTCCAGCAGGTTCACCACCATCCTGTCACGTCAGGAAAATACTCACGCTCTTATCTTTACATAACAAACAATTAATTCACTGGTGAGTCAGGAGTGGCCATTTTTTTTCTGGCTCATTAATAAACACACATCACATTTTTTTAAACATTACTCCAGTAATAGTAACTCACAGTAATTTACGCATCATACGCCAGCTCAGGTACATCCTCCATCATCATACCTGAAAGTAGTACAGCCAAAGAGCCGCCCCGAATGTCCAGTATGACTCAACACAGAGCCGCAGAGACGGCTATACCCAGGGGCGGAAAACACTTCAGGAGCTGTACTTAAGTACTCTTTTGGACAGTATACTTCTACTCGTACGTTACAAGAGAAAAATAACTTCAGATACTACTCCATTAAGGCCATGAGATATATTTCTTGCCCAGCTGCTTTGCCAATCAGCTGTGTTCTCATTTATTTATTTATTCATTTATTCATTCATTCATTCATTTATTTATTTATTCATTTATCTGAGACCACTGCACGCACCTGTGCTAACTAATCTTTGAGCTAATGTTTTCTTCATACAGGATGACATATCTGCTTTGCCTCCAATGTAAAAAAAATAAATAAAAAATAAATAAAACTCGCTCAAAAATTCACCATCAACAATGTTTGTCAACAACAAATTGTCAATCAAGTTTGGCAAATTTGTTAGCTAGTTTCATTTTCATTGCTAACGGCCCTTAATGAATTCCAACAGGGCTATTAAACATGACTTGTACGGAGGCATATACCGGAAAATATCGTCGAATATCGGGAGAGAGCAGAATATCTGATTAAGTAACAATATTTGCTTTTACATTTGAATGCTTGAGTATGTTTAAATGTAGACAATTTCTGACTTTCACTCAAGTCAATAGTTGCCTCCATACTTCTACTTTTAATTTTGACACAGTGCCCGTACTTTTACTTAAGTACACTTTCCCTGTACGCTTTCCACCCCTGGCTATAACTGTCTTTAACCCAGATAGCATGAAGAAGACACGCTCTGGTTACACAAGAGGTTTTGCTTTCTTTTTCCTGGTACTCAGTTACTGTGACAGTCTCATTCAAGCGTACAATAAAGTTTTTATTCTTATATCACCTCTGTAATACTTGCGAGACATCAATAACGACAGCAGATATAACTTTATTCTCCGCTTTGACCTCATACTACCGTAATAAGTAGTATGTCAGATTCTAATATCTTACATTTACTTACACTGAGGACAAATGCTTATGTACCAGGAGCTGAAAGACTGTTTGCGTTTTCTGTTTGTGTATTATGACTTGGCAAGCATGCGAACTAAGCTTGACAGATTGTTAATAACATGTTATAATGCCTGATAATAGGCTGTTATTATGTACATGAACATTTATTAGTATTAGGATTTTGATTTTGGGGAATTTTACATTTTAGGTTTGAAGGTTTTTTACCCCCCGCATTTTCATTCATTTCCTGTTTTTGTCCTCATTTTCATTTGTTTTTTAGTGCATGAAGGCACAGCCCATTTACTGCGCTTTTCATTCCGTAAAATAAATTACACGCATTAGAAATTCTTCTGGGTCGCGACTTAATGATAAAGGAGAAATGTGGGTCCTGAGGCAAGACCACTGCACTAGTGCATGATGCAGGAGCATGCACGCTCGATCGGTCAGTCACGTGGCTATGTGTGGATAGAGATGAGGCATTGCTAGGCATGGTAAAAAAAGCATGTGGGCCTCTTCTTCTCCTTCGTCTCGCTTTGTCATTAAGGATCAGAATGCCTCCTTCACCTTTCGTTTTTATGTCCACTGCCCCCTGCTCACGGCTCGGACCTCCCCCTCTTCTCTCCTTTTGTACACACAACAAGTATCAGGCTTTTCAGAGAAAAGAAGAAGAACGAAAAAAAAAAAAAAAGAGCCGGGACCCCTGTGGTCAGCCGAGAGCCCCCCATTATCCTCCCCTAGACTCCTTTCCCTATATCCGTCCTCGAATATGAAATACAACCTGTACACTATCTTTACATACTATGCAAAATAGAGCCTATTCTATTAAGAGTACTTAAAGCTTTGCGCTCCCTTTGTTAACCAAAGTGCACTACTTACACCATTACACCAATGGGCTTTCCCCAGACTGGGTTAATCCTCAAAGGGCCCTAGAGAAAGAGGGAATATGAAAGGGCCACAGTTCCCACAGGCCCCTGGGGTCTTAGGTTTCCTGTCTTGGGGCTGTGTTACTACATTAGCGCCGGGGTAGGGGGAAAAAAACTAGCAATTAAGATGCAAAGGAAATGCAAAGATGGAAAGAAGATAACGGGGGCCCACCGCTGAGCATTGTGTGTGTGTGTGTGTGTGTGTGTGTGTTGTGTGTGTGTGCAGTTAACGCTGGATAAGTGATTATTTGCAACAGTATCCAAATGCTAGTTATAGTGAGTTTTATCTCATTAGCGAAGATGCAGTGCATGAAACCTGATACACTCAGTACTCTGATTACGCTACAAATTTCATTGAAGCTAATAACCTATTAGTCTGGGGTGTATTAGCATGTCAACACGATTAAGCATCAGACGTACAGCAAAATACAATTTATTCCCCAGACTCGGAAATAGGTCGTTTCCATGGCAACACCGAATACACGAATACACTGACTGCTATGATAGCTAGCAGTGAGCCGAAGCCATTTTTTTTTTTTTTACCAAACGGTGTCCTGTTGAGCAAATTGTACAAAGTGCACATTCTACAGAATTATCTAACCTATATCACGTTATGTGGTGAACATACATATTTTTGGATGGAGAATTCAAAACATACACAGTCCTGGATATTCACTCAGAAGAATCTTTTCCATCTCTGTGAAAAGGAACATTCGATTAAAGGCTAATAACAAAAGATGGATGTGAGTGACATACTTCAAAGCCTCACAGGGACTGTTAGGATCGATGTGGTGTGTTTTAACAGAGAGCAAAGGTGTTTGTCGGTGTGCTTTCATCTTGTACGGGATTCTGTTTGTGCGTGTGTGTGTGCATGTGTGTGTGAGAGAGAAAGAGAGAGAGAGAGGGAGAGAAAGAGAGAGAGCGAGACATTGGAGATGAGGGCCTTGCTATCATTAACCTTCCTCTCTGACCCAGTGCTCTGCCCAGCTGTTGAAGAGGCAGTACATTTCTCACTACACACACTACATCAAAGATCTCGCCTCACACACACACACACACACACACACACACACACACACACACACACACACACAGAGAGAGAGAGAGCTCTGGAAGCATTTACCTAAGATGCATGAATATACACATTAGAATTATATATTATTTAGAATGAATACAGATGTGAATAGCAGGTGCATCTATTCCTTTTATATACATATATATCCCATAGCATTGTATAAATCCCTGCAGGTCAAGAGGTCATCATAGTCATTCAAAGACACAGAAAAGAAGCAGCTCTTCAGCGATGGACGGCAACATATGACTAATCACCTTTCGGTTAATCCTCAAAGCGAGAGAGAAGGATGAGCCAATGACAGGACAGACAAAGGCCTGCACAGAAGGTGTTGGTTTGAAGGGATTACGAGAATGCCGCTCTGTAATCTGCACAGTATTTACAGTACATGTCTCTGTAAACACCCAGCCGTACTGACACCATATGCTGCCTCTCAAAAAGAGGCAGAGAGAGAGACAGAGAGAGGCAGAAGCAACTGATAGACCCCGAACGAGATAGATAACCCTGTTAGAGTGTTAGAAAGGAAACAGAGTCTGTCTGTTTTTTACTAGGCTTTTATTTAGACTCTTCTTTATGGCGATAAGCTCCGCCTCCAGCTGGAAAATAGCTGCTCATGGCAGTTGTAGTGCTGCATTTGATTCGCCATTTTGATTGATCTAAAGTAAACGCAGTATAACGCATTTAAAAATGAGAAGTGCTTCTTTGTTTACTGTTCATGCTAAGAGCAGCCATGTTGATTTGATGGCACTTGCTGAACTCAGAGATGAGGAGACCGTCCCGAGTTCCCGAGTAGGAATTCCGAGTTGAGGGGGCGTTTTCTTTGTTTGCTGGAAACGATGAGTTATGACGTTTAGTCGAATGCAGAATAGTTCTCCTCACTAGCAGCAGCAAATTGCTAATTTACGATATATGACAATATCATAAATGTAATTATATTCTGCAGAGAATTTCCTGTCTTTAAATAAATGAAGTGCAATTAATTTAATTAATCAAAATGTTACTGATTGAATTAAATTAATAAATAAAAAGAAAAAAGAACTGAAACTCTACCCTTCTGCATTCTATCCTCTGAAGCAATCAGATGTCCAAACCAGCTCTTGCAGCCTCTCTCTCTCTCTCTCTCTCTCTCTCTCTCTCTGCCAGGAGGAGCGAGCGAGGAGAGGGGACTATTAACAGATGTAGTGGTAATAGCCGAAAGAGCCGAGGCAGAGCCGGAGCCACTGACCTGCCCATTAGCTCACTCCCTTTTCCTAAGCCCTTTCATCGATCACACTGCCACACACCATTGATTTCACAAACCAACCGAAAGCAAAGTACTTATAGCCTCTTGCTCACTCACTCGTCTCCTCTCTCTCTCTTGTACCCATAATACCTTCCCACCAACATTCAAACACACACACACACACACACACACACAGATGCTCTTGTGCGATTTATATCACAATACTTGAAAATGGTTTTACAATACACAACGTCACAATGTTTAATTTAACCGAGGTTAAAGCTAGAACAAGCACAACATGCTAGCAAAACAGCAGTGCCGACGTTGTTTTTAATCCAAATATTACAAAACATTAACAGCTCTGTTTCAAAGATTATAACAGTGTTTACTTTTTCAGAAAGATCCCAAGGAGAGCCCTTTCAGCAAGAACTGTTAACCATCCAAAGGTTCCCTGTAGAAATCTACATCCGAATATTTCCCTATCAGAAAGGGTTCCAAGAAGAAGCTTTCTAAGGAAGCTAATGACCCCTAACTATCTCGTGAGGAACCCTTTTTTTCTAAGAGTGTCCAGACGATACCCATGATATTCACTCAAAGCACATTGTGACATCCACTGTTATTAAAAAAGGTTAAATCTAGAACTCAAAAGGGTTCTTTGGTTTGTTTCTCCATGGGAACCTTTAAAGATTTTATATAGAACCCTGCTACAGAGCGTTTCCCTATCATAGAAGGTGAAAGAAAAAAAAAAACATCAGGAGGCTAAGAACCTTTAACTATCCAAAGAACCCTTGAGGTGTGTAAAGATAATACCAATGAAGCTAAGAACCTTTAACTATCCAAAGAACCCTTGAGGTGTGTAAAGATAATACCAATGAAGCTAAGAACCTTTAACTATCTAAAGAACCCCGGAGGAACTCTTTTCTTAAGATTGTATAACACATCTAAAGGTTAAATCGAGAACAGAAAAGGATCCTCTGATTTGTTACTTCAGGGGAACCGTTAAAGAACCCTACTACAGAGCACTTCCAAGCCTCAACTATGCAAAGAACCCACAAGGAACCCTTCTTTAAGTCTTTGTGATGGGGAGCCTCTCTGTAGTCCACCAAGAGTACTAGATTTAACCTTTTGTGCGTACACATCCACAAAGGAACCTGAGCTCATTAGAAACTGGTATGAATTTGAATGTATTCAAATTGTTTCATATGAATAAATTATCAGAAAAGCTACAGACTGTAACTCCGCCCCCTAACCCTTTCCTTAACCTTCGTAACTTTTCTCAAAATTGTGGAACCATGTTGCCACAATCACAAACAAACAGATGGGTCATGCGGATCGAGCGCACGCCTTGGCGTCATCTCGCTCATCATTCAAATGCATTCCACCTTTTGTGTGCTACACACAAAAAGAAACAACACAAACAAACCTCTGCTCATTAGCCGACGTGCTAATCAGTACCTGTCATTGAGAAAGCTCGCAGAAACACAGCCACTGTCTCCCGATAAACAAAGCCAGGCCTGCTCCGGGACGCTCCAGCTGTTTTGATGGAGCCGGTTAGCACCGTGTAGAAGCTCCGCAGACAATAACTCAGGGTAATTAGCCTCCAGCGTTCTCACCTTGCACGCTAATCAGCGAGACGGAATGTTCAACCTCAAAATCCGTCTGCTCCTGTCATTAGCGTCCCAGCCTGGAGGATCCTAATGGCTACTTTACAGAGTGAGCGATGAGCGCGCAGAGACAGACAGACAGGTGGAGCAGAGCTGAGCCTATGGAGGGCTGAAAAGGAGTGTCAGCACAAGCTCCAGAGGTGGGAACGTCGCCAGTCCCACTCCTCTTTCAATAACCGGGTGACTGATGTGACTGATGTTATTGATGTTACTGATGTGACTGATGTGACTGAACTATACACCCACCCGTCTGTCTGTTTTGTCTGTCTGTCTGTCCGTCCGTCCGTCCGTCCATCCATCCGTCCATCCATCCATCCATCCATCCATCCATCCATCCATCTATTCACCTGTCTGTCTGTTTACCACATACCTATCTGTCTGTACTTCCTTCCATCCATCCATTCATCCAACCATCCAAATCTTTGCCTGTCTACCACATATAATATGTATTAAAATGTATGTATGTATGTATCAAACTATCCATCCACCCTCTCATCTATCCAGACAGATCTATCTATCTATCTATCTATCTATCTATCTATCTATCTATCTATCTATCTATCTATCTATCTATCACCAAATGACATTTAACCCATGACCTTTAAGAATGAAGTGGCAATGTAACTCATGATGATGCCTTTTTCACACACACACACACGCACACACACACACACACACACACACACACACACACACACACACACACACACACAGAGTGAGGGACCGATCAACACAAGTGGCATGGACTTATCATAAAGCACATTCTGATTTTTTTTTTAATTTTTTCCTAAGACCCAAAAACCCTGCAAACGTAACTAAGAAATGAAGGCACTCGTAATCAGAGCGAATCTCTCAAGCGGCCTGAGAGTCCTGAGAGTGCTGCCTTCATCCTTCATTAGGGTCTGTGTTTCCTGAAGACGTGTGTGTGTGTGTGTGTGTGTGTGTGTGTGTGTGTGTGTGTGTGTGTGTGCATATGGAGGGGTGATTACTGAAATCACTGCATTATGCCAAATATAAAAACTGCATTATGACAAACTGCATTATGACAATTATGAAAGCAGCTTAGGACAGGAATTTAAAAAGAAAAAGAAAAAGAAAAAGAAGAGTGCACTGTCTGTATATATAATTTCTTTTAAAAATCTGCATTCTCATTTAAAGATTCAGTATTTAGATATTGACATCAGCCATAGCTACACAATATGTTTGTAATGTAAACCACAGAAAAGGGAAAAATTCCTAAAGAGGAAAAAATCTTTTAAAAAAAAAAAATTTTGGTTGCTGATATTTAGCTCAGTTTGACATCTATCTATCTATCTATCTATCTATCTATCTATCTATCTATCTATCTATCTATCTATCTATCTATGCTCACTGCATAGGGTATAACGTAATGAAGCTGTGGACCCTACACTGTCAGATATAAAGGTAATAAACTGTACTTGTCCCTCTCTCTGGGTCGGTACCAGCAAGGTTGTATCTTTTGTACCTTTAGTGTGTATTTTTATACCTTTAAGCTACATAATTAGACCTTAAGGACCACTGATGTACCTTTGAAGCATTACTCTGAAAGCTAATTAAAGATACGCTGCATGCACCTTTCCTAAGGTACAAAATAGGTACAAATTAAACGTACAGAACACGCAGTCTTGATGGTACCATCCCAGCGACAAGAAAAAGTCCAGTTCGGTACCTTTATTTCTAAGAGTTAAAATAGTGCACTACATGTTAACTATAATTTCATCTCAGACTTCATGTGTATGTGTAAATAACGTGTCAAATATGTTTCATTTACGAGACTGCTGTACAGCACACAGACTGTCATATCGATGTGTCATGAGTGTTATGACAGCTGTCATAAAGCATGTGTAATAACATCTATGGCACTTATCATGATCATGACAATGACTGATAACAACAACCCAACACCTTCAGGCATAACAGGTGTATGACATGGTTGTGTGTGTCCTCACTCAAGAAAAATATGAGATCTTAAACATTTCTGCCTTTGAATATGTACATATTATAAAATTTGAACGATATTAGATAGACAGTGTGTATAGTGTGTGTTATGTATACTCAATGACAGTCTAAAATAAGTTCCATGCTTCTTTAAACACTCGTCCAGTGCCATCGCTCTCCTTCCTCTCTGTCCATCCTTCTCTTCTCTCTAATAACACTGAGGCTGAGCTTTATGTGGGGAATTTCAGCATCTGCTGCCGCGCATTACAACCTCATCACTGACAGAAAACAAGGCAATAAAACCTGACGCACAAATCCTGCAAACACAAATCCTTCACGAGCACACGCTCATTTTCAAATATCTCATATACATCATTCACTTTATAAGAAACGTTATTGTTTCGCTTTCATCGCTGCAAATCGCTCTTATGAACGACAACGCGTCTCCGATGGTACTGGCAAAAAGTACCTATCTATGAGTTTCTAAAGGTGTTTGGTTGCTAACAGCGACAGGGTTCACTAAGTAGACAAAATGACCAGTCAGATTTACAGAGCTGGTGCATTTAGAAGTTCAGTTGCACACAGCAATGCAGACACACAATGGCTAAAGTACGAGTGTGTACTGTTTTTGTATTGTGTGTAAAAGACTAATAGCGGGGTAAAAATGTCTCTAATCCTCCTGCACAACTCCCTCACTCCTCCCCCAGAACAGATGGCAGGCCAGAGACGGAGAGTGGCCTTGGCCAATGCAATTATTTGTCTAATTATGACTTAGCACTTAACTGCACAATCGCCAGGAAAATAGTTAATCACTCAAATAAAGGCGATTAAGCGGGTTATGCAAATGGGGAAAAAGAAATATTTAAAGGGAAGATAACATAATTGTGGGGCATTTCCTTCCCGCACAACAGCCACACCTTCGTGTCCGGGTTTCTAGGTAAAAATGGAAGAGAGAAAGGGCAAAGGTTCAAAGAAAAGCAGAAGATGAGATCGACAGGGCATGATGGAGGGAGAGAAAAAAAAATTACGCCAGACAGAATGCCAAAGTGGCCTCTCGGTTGATAAGCTCTTAATGGAGGAGGGCAGCATAGAGAGAGAGAGAGAGAGAGAGAGAGAGAGAGAGAGAGACAGAAAGAGAGAGAGATGTTAAAAACCCCGGTGAGTTCAAGCCCACGCTAATGGACTAATCACATTGATTTCCATTTAGCTGCCGTCTCCTGTGTTATTTATCGTGTTTAACAAAACCACCCATGACTCTCTTCCCTCCTCGGCCTCTCCCCATCACTGTGTTTAACCAGTGCTGACATGTTGTCCTCTCTCTCTCTCTCTCTCTCTCTCTCTCTCTCTCTCCCTCCCTCCTTTTCCTTCCTCAGCTGCCGAAACAGTATAATGCACTTAAGCCCTTTCATGCTTTCAGTCTCGTGATGCTCTCGACGTAACATCAGTCACTGTTTTGGCACAACACCATGCCTTCACATCAACACACACACACACACACACACACACACACACACACACACACACACACACACACACACACACACACACACATTCCATAAAGTGCGTCTGTGTATTCATTCACACTGAATATTCAGAAACAGGAATGGATTCTTAATGTCATTAAAGGGATCATTCATCATTTTTAAAACTCCACCCACCAGGAGATATGAATTTTGATACACTTTGAAAACTTCTTTCTTCTAAATGCACTTATATAGGATGTCTAAGGGCACTTGAATTATTATTATTGCAACTTTTACACCCTCAGTAAAGGTGTTACGATGACGTGCACATGAACAAACGTCACACCGGGGAGTTTCATCCAAATTTCCTCCACTGGAGTGATGCATTAAAACGTAGATCCGGTTACTTTAAGCTCTCCTGAACGTCTCATGATATCCATACACCCTCAGAACCACACAACTACACTGCATGTTGGCATATCCACATATTCTTCCCTCAGAAAAAGTAGTCCTAGATTTAGAGCTCTATTTACAAATACTTTTGACTTGAAAATTCATGAAAGCACTCTACAAAAATTTGCATAAACGATTATAGACTTACTTTAACAACTGCACTTAGACGTCCAGAAGTGTCGACCTTTACCCATTTTGCGTAGGAGCTCCACATTTTAACTTTGGAGTGCTTTTAATTACTCAAAAATATGCCAATGTTCTTTTTTACCCTGATAAAATGAGTCAATCGACACATAAGTCTGGAATTTTCTTATATTACCTGACACCGCTGTGAGCTCCGCCCCCTTCCTCCCATTAAAAAGTGGTCTTTTGGTCTGTGCTTTCACCTTGACTTCCCCACTTGAAAGATTTTTTTGAATACATTAATGTGAAATAAGATCTATCAATGTACAAATGGCCAAAAGTTTGTGTACCCCTGTTTCTTAAGATTTATCACTTAATAACTTTGTGAACGTTTGTGTTACCAGCTCCAGTTGTTGTGGTTTTTATGAAGTGAAGTGAAGTGAAGTGACTTTGTGGCCAAGTGTGGTGACCCATACTCGGAATTTGTGCTCTGCATTTAATGCATCCAAGTGCACACACAGTAGTGAACACACACACACACACACACACACACACACACACACACACACACACTATGAACACACACCCGGTGCAGTGGGTAGCCTTTTGCTGCGGCGCCCGGGGAGCAGTTTTAGAGTCTTGGCTTAGGGGTGTGCTGCTTTAATATACTACAATTATTTGTAAAATAAAGTAAATGAACAAATGTTTCTCTAAAACAGCTGATTTGTGAGGTCAAGTCCTCCTCAATGAATCTATTCAAATTTAAATGACATACAAATACGAAAATGTCTGTGAAAACGCCCACTATAAAGAAGAAAAAATGCCATGGAAGTGGAAGGAAATTCACTTCTTTCGCCACAAAATGCCACTGAGGAAACTCTGGGTCTTCTCCTGGAGGCTAGTGATGAAGAAGATGTCAGAAAAGGTTCTTCAGGAGCAGAGGATGAAGACATCAATGAGGAGATTATTCTTTATGAAGAAAGAATTGATCCTGTCGAGGACAACCGTACTGAGGAGTAAGTGTCTCAGTGTTTCTCTGAGGGATCGGGTAAAAAGTGGCCTGTTTTGTTCATGTTTCTTGTGGACTCTGTTTCACGTGCAGAAAATGTTTTGTGAGGTCTAAGTCACAAACGCAGCATCCATGCACAGATGTACTCCGTGGATATGGCCACGAGAGCTAGAGAAGAGAGCCGATGTGACAAATGATAGAGATGGACCCCACTCAGATTGAGACTCTGTGTGTATATATATATATGTAGTTATTCGACTGTGAGCTCTAATGCTGCATTAGTGTGGCCATCATGTCTGCGCCTTGCTTATCACAAGACTCCATCTTGTCCTCTCTGTGGAAATTAGCATTAGTCCCTCTCTACACCCACTGATACGGCACGAAGGAAGCAGCAAAGGAGGAGAGGAGGAGGAGAGGAGGCCAGACGGAACGTAGAGAAAGAATGGGAAGCAATCGCGATACATTAAGTACATGCTCGAAAAAGAAATTCAATAAGACTCCTTTTCTTCTCTTTCAAAGCATTTCAGCGCTCAAAAGGCACCACGCGGTAACGGACATTAAAAATCTGCCTCTAATGAAGCAGGGCCTCTGCCCTCCCCTGCCTGTCACTGCAACAATAAACACAGGCTTTCTGAAACATGTAGGAGTTAATCTGTACTCTTTCACAATCACAACTCACGCCTCTGTGAGCAAGCAGTGAAGTGCCTTTAATAATAAAAAAAAAATAATAATAATGTCACCCGAGATATTAGAAACCATCCAGGTTTATAGTGGTGTGGAGGAAAAACGTGGAGGAAGGAGGAACTATTTCACATTTGGACTTTTTTTTTTTTGTTGGTGTAATTAATATTGAATTGTAACACTGTTTTGCAAAAAAAAAAAAGCATTTCTGACATATGGACTTAAAAAGTAATTTCAGCGGGAGGTGATGACAAGTGGAAATGGGAAACGTCCTGTTCTCTCTAAACACTGCAAATTAAAAGGGGCAGTTTGACATTTTTAGCACCACGAAATGACTAAAACAGTTCTAGGAGTGTCTCTACACCTTACCCTCATTAAACATGCGCTAATCTATGGAAACGAATATGCAAATTAGCAGACGCCCCCTTTGTGCTCTTGCCATGCCCAATAGCTCATAAATTTCAGTCCCGAATTGCTTCGTCGTATTCTCGGAGATTTATTTAAGACCAGGCAAACCTACAAAGTGTAAATGGTTACCATAACAACCACGATTTTGTTTATCAATAGTGAATATTAGGAAATCATCTATCATAGGTTCTTGAGGTTCCTGAGGCTATATGAATAATTTTGTGACATCACAAAACAAGGTCATGTGTAACCCCGTCCCCAAATCTGTTTTATACAGAATCTATATATATATATCTACGTATACAAACTATATAATTAGAATCAGATATCCAAGATGAGTTAACGATTTCCAATTCGAGATTTTACTACAGGTTTATTTGGTATGCTATGAGAGCGCAGAATAATTCGGAAGCTATAATAAAGTTGTAATAAATAAATGATGTGTCTCTAATGACTCTGCAGTAACAGAATGGCACAGAATGTACTTTTAAATCTCAAAACACCTTGTTTGCTGGTGCCAGGATGAAAAAGTGGGTTCAGTAGACAAACCTTAAATAGGGTTACCATAACAACCATGATTATGTTCATCGCTAGGTTAGCTAGGTAGACAGATTAGCATGATGGTTCCCAGNCCAGTTTTAAGGTATCACCACATCAGTCGTCTAACAATTCAAAGCTGTTGGGGCTATTTTAATCATTTTTTGACATCACAAACCAAGCTTGTGTGTAACCCCGCCCCCGAATCAGTTGTATACAGAAGCATTCATTAAAGCTTCCAAATCTTCTTCTTCTTCTTTGGGCTTTTCCCTTCAGGGGTCTCCACAGCGAATCATCACTCTCCACCTATCCCTAT
>CM074950.1:25238384-25264225 GCA_037577455.1 Pangasius macronema
CCACTGTCTCTAAACCATACAGCATGGCCGCTCTCACCACTGTCTTGTACATTATAGCTTCCAAATAAACCTGCATATTATTCCAAATAAGCCTGCTGTAAAAATGATTTTTCACTAGTTAACTCTTCTTGGATAGCTGATTATATAGATTTATATAAAGATTATATCTATATTCATATATTAAGTAGTTTGTACTGTATATATATTGGTTAGGATCACTTTTATTTGGAAGCTATAATGAATTATTGCTCCCTGTAATGAGAAATCTCAAAATACCTTATTTGCTTATGCTAAGATGTGAAAAATGGTCACCATTTCTAAGCTCCTAATGTGTCTCGTCTCACCACTGCACAAAATGTTCTCATCACGATTTGGACCTGGTGAATCTCTGGAACGGCTTTGAGCTCTAGTGTCTTCTCTATGCTCTCACGCTTACTCTCTCTCTATCTCTCACTCTCTCTCTCACACACACAGTTGGCTATGTGCTGCTTGCTAATGACGGGCTGTTCAGATTGACCCCTGACCCCTGCACACTGCACAGCGCACTGGTTTTTCCCTGTAGGCACATGGGTTAATGAATAACAGTGATCAAGGAAGGCAATCAACCCTGTATCCCTGCTCAGTGCAATCACCAGAGTGTGTGTGTGTGTGTGTGTGTGTGTGTGTGTGTGAGGGAGAAAGAGAGAGAGAGAGAGAGAGAGAGAGAGGGAAAGAGAGCGGACAGAAGACTTGATATCTATTGCAAACCAAATAAAGGAAAGTGTTTGCTTATCCAAACGCCTGGTTTGAGAGTGAAGAGCTTTTTTCACGCAAAGGACTCATCAAACATATTGTAGTCCACTTGATATTAGCCCACACACACACACACACACACACATTACTTTACTTTTATAACCCAAGCACCCGAGGTAGCTCATCTCAGCGGATCTGTGAAGTGTGTGTAGTGCAGATGGTGTGTGTGTGGGGCGGAGGAGATGAGTGTGAGGTCTCACCTTGGGGGGAGGAGATATTAACTCTGGCAAATTTTTACTGCCTGAATTTCCCTTTTACAGCTATTAACATCTGCCATCTGCACGGAAGCTGCGATCTCCCTCATGCAGAGCCAGTGCCATAAAAGCTTCTCTGCTGATTGCAGGAGACTGACAAGAGCGCATCAAGGCCAACAAAAAACACTGCCAATCCTGACACCAGTGTTCAAACAGGCGGAGAAAAGAACGCTGAATGAAAATCGGAATAATTCTAGGAAGAAATGCGAGCGAGGCTTCACGTTCTGCATCTGTGTGTGTGTGTGTGTGTATAAAGACAAAAAGACAAAAAGGGGCGGAGGTACACACGTCTAAATAGGTATAAGGGACGGTCAGATGTGCAAATTGTTAGCGGTGCCTCTTCAACTACAAAACCAGCGTGTTTAACCAGCTAACTTATCTAGTATTAGTGATGGAGAAAATTGTGTTTGCCATGGTAACATTATAGTTTAAAAGCGTTGTTAAATAAATTGCTGAACATATGCTAATAGTAAGACAGCTTACTCGCTGTTAACTAGCCAGCTAGCTATTTGTAATGGCAGGAAGGAATTGGAGGATCTTCCTAATTTGCATATTCATGCATATTTATAGATTCAGGCATTATTTTTTGACCATTTTTAGATTTTAATGGTTTAATATGATATGTCCAGGAGTACTTTAAAAGGTGTGCATCCCTTTTTCCAAGGTGAACGTAGTCATTATTTCCTGAGAAAGAGCAGGGTGGTAGTTTGTCGCTGGCTCTCCAGGAGGGCCACAGCTCAGTCAGAACAAACCCAGACTGACAGGGGTGTGATGAGGGCCGCTGGCCTTTGGCTCTCCCCATACCGGCCCACCATTCAGCCAACACACACGGCCCAGAATGCCCAGCAGCCAGCTACACGACAACATCTGCTCATTCGGATGGCACCAGCAGGGTGCTGCCCGCTCCACAGCACGCCTGGCACACAGAACTCACAGAACAGACAGGTGGCTCAGCCAATCAGTGGCTCTAAACCAGCTGAACCCAAGCTCATGCCTTCTTCTCCTGCTCGGCTTCAGTGAACCGCAGCAATCTCGTACTGTCTCCTGGCTCTCGCTATGTGCCATCTGGATAAAGGGGAGGAGGGATGGGGGCGTGTCCTGGTCTTGGTGCCACCCCATGCCCACTCAAGTCCAATCAATTCTATTTGTATAGTGTTTATAACAATACACATGAGATATATGGATGTACATTTATATTTAGATCGCTAATGAGCTCGGCAGAAGCGACAGTAGGGAGGAAACATGAAACATGAGAAAAAAAACCTTGAGAGGAATCAGACTCAAAAGGGAACCTGTCCGCCCTTGTTGCGTGAAAGGATTCTGCATATGAGCATATCGTTAATAAGAGTCCTGGGATGAGCATCAGGACAGTCTTCATGATTACAACAGGTACAAATCTACAGTATCCAGGTGAAATTATTCACTGAAGCACTAAACTCTGGAAGGTGCTAATCTTTAGGGTATCCATTGGGATATTCACTGATACACCCAGGATAGAGTTTAATGCACTGTGCTCGAAAAGAACAACCGAAGCCTGTTCAGCTCAAACATCAATCAGCTCAAACATTACATTAGCTGTGCACTGGTGTACATTTGGATGATCCGTGATCGTATTAAGTTCCTGGAGTCAAAGAAGATTCACTTCATGTTTGACAGGGCAAATGTTCGAGTAGAGATATTTCTGTAATTTAATCCATACTAATTCAATAGAAGCTAAATTTACTTCCCCCTCAGCAGGAACATGCGATTGCACCTCATCTCCTCGCCATGTTTGTTTGTAACACAGGGAAACCGAACGTAGCATGGTGAGAAGAGAAGTGGGAGCGCAGAGTACAAAAGCCAATTAACAGCTCATTAGTACCAAAGCAGTTCAATCCAATTAAACACAGCCTCTTTTGTTTGCTCTTACTTCCTTTTGTTTTGTTGTTGGCCCCAAAGATTTAACACTTTCAAGCTGCATTTTTTCCAAGATTATTTTTTTCCCTTCCATATCACTTGTCAGTGGAGAAGACAAATAGCGCGGGTGTTTGGCAAGTGTTTATTTTCGTCTCGGGCAGCACAAGAGTTCAATAGCAGTCACCTCGTCTTCTCGCCGAGCCCTGCGAGTGTGCCCACAGTTGTCTGCTGCACTTAGCTTCCTCGTTAATATTACAGGCCTTCAGAGAGATGCACTGCTGAGAGGATCCATAACCTCTGAACTGTTCCACTGCACAGAAAACAAGCTCGCTAACACGCACACACACGCACAGAGAGAGACAGAGAGAGAGAGAGAGAGAGAGAGAGAGAGAGACAGAGAGAGAGAGACAGCGAAGTACAGAAACGTATGCAAATAAAGACTCCCACACAGAAAATTGTGCGCATGCCTGGATGCACGGACCTTGTTAAGGCACAGCATTGAAGCCGTCACTAATTAGACTGCAGAAACAAACAAGACAAACACAGTGGTCCAAAAAATAAATAAATAAATAAATAAAGATATTGGGGATACCAAATATGTGGTTATATATATGAGCAATCCAGCCTACTATCTACTGAAATAGCCCCAATAATGTAACAGAGAAATTTTAAATACGAAGACATAAGATATAAACAATATCTATATAGCTATAATCTCCATATATCAGTGAAATTGCAGCGAAAACGAATGAACAATAATGAATATTATGCTAAAAAATCCTGTTTATGTTTAGCTCATTTTAACTAGCTGGATGGCTAGCTAAAATTTTTTTTTTTCCCCCAGTTATGTCTGAAAATACATACAAAAATTACAATTTTACTCCACCCCTAAAATGGGCTATACCATTTCTTTACTGTTGACACTGCCTCAAGCTTCCTAATTACTTATGTTAGCTGGTTAACCGATCGTGCTGGCTAGCTAGCCATAAGATTGCAAACATGACCCTCCAAATGTCATTGTATAATTCTCAATCTGAAAAAAAAAACAGGGCATGATATATAATCATCCTCCCTGAAATCAACCTCTGTAATAACCTATGATGATGTCAGGTGAATTGTGAGAATTAGAAAAATAGTAAGAGCGAGTAAAAGGAGGGGGATGTCTGCTCGTGCTAACTCGGTTACTGAGTCACCCGCTTTGTTACATCAACAGTGCTGCATGGCCAACCCTGATCTGAAGAAAAAGAGGAGAATCATGCAGGGTTAAGAAGGAGTGTGAGACCCAGCAAGAGGAAGGGGGGAGAAAAAGAGGGAAAAGAAAGAAGGAGAGGGGCTTCTTGCTGTGTCCTCCCCACTGGCTGTGAGCAATGCTGGTGGGTCAATAAAGAATGCAGGGGGGTGATGGGAAAAAAAAAACGGTGTTAAAAATGAAGTCTGGCAGAGGGGCGGGGCCACTCCTGGCGCGAGCTTGCTTCTACTGCAGGTGCATGCTGTAGCCGCTGCCAAAGTGCCAACCTGCCCTCCATATGGCCGTCGCCGGCCTGCCAGCCATCTCCCGCCACTTCCCACTGAGCCCAGAGCTGGCGCTCTACATCTAAATCTGTCCCAGTGCCCCAGGCCTCCCCCTGCTCAGTGCCCAGGCTTCGTGAGCCCACGCCAGGCTGGCGGGGCAGTCCTGGACCCCAGTGCCAACCGGCCAACAGACCATCCTCTCCATATGGAGGCTCGTAGCATTGCAACTCATCGCTCTCTCTCTCTCTTTTCCTCATGAGTGGCATCCATCAGCCATGATCTGTTCATCTGTCTCTCTGTATCTCTCTCCTTTCAGGACAGATCAAACATACACAGAAAAACAGATTAGTTGTAGCATAACAGCGATTCAATTAAAATCCCGGACCCTACCAGTGTTACAGAATTTGTGAACCTTTCTCGAATTACACACCAGCTTACAGCTTTCAGACTGTCTGTATGAAGCTTTGGGGATTGGAGTGAGGTCAAAGAATCATGTTTTTGATTTTATTTTCTGTGTGTTTATTATCTACCTGTTTCTCTTCTCTTTGCACATTGTGTACCTGTGTACACTTCATTTTGTGAGATATAACTACTTTTAACATGCTATTTGTATTACCAATCTGGTGGTTCTTGCACCACATTGCTGACAGCAGCACTTCCTGGTTACCCATAAATCAACAGAACTAAAGCACCACATCGTCCAAGACAAAAAAAACAAACAAACAAACAAAAAAAAAACACAACAGACGGACAGCACAAGAATGCCACCCTCCCCTTTCCCTATATACTTTATCACTCCTCCTATGTTCCAATAAACAGATATTGATAGAGCAATAATCTTCTCCGACTCTGTTACTGCGTTTCACAAGCGTAAGCTATTAGCCGAATCCTTAAGCCTAGCTCAGAGCGAGAGATCATTGAGGGGGGTTGGAGGCTTAAATTCACGATACCACGCCACTAGAGACAGATGGAGAGAAAGAGGAGAGGAGAGCAAGGAGAACCGCAGGAAAGCTAATTTACAGATGGTTGACAAATTAAAGGAAAAACTGATCTTGTCAGGTATGTTAGCCAGCTAGATAGTCTTAGTAATGTCAATTATAGGTATTCATTAATATGACTTAAAATTCCTGTCATGTCATATCCTGTTAGCCAGCTACCTAATGATAGCGGCAATAAAATGATTAAACATTTACAAAACAATTTTAATTCCTATTAGGGTAGCTCATATAGGCTAGCTGTATAATATTAGCAGTGAGGATTTTAAGTATTTATAAGCATTATTTAAAAATCCTGTCAGGTCATATAGTTCAGGTTTGCTAGCTGGGTAGATTTAACTGTAAATATGTTGAGTTCTGCCTTAAAAATCCTGTCAGGTTAGCTTATGCTATCTAGCCGGTTAGTGTTAACAATGAAGATTTTGCATATTTATGAATATGACTTAAATATCCTGTCAGATTAGCTCATATAAGCTAGCTGGCTAGCTAGTTTTAACAGTGAAGATTTTAAGTATTTACAGTATTTTGTCAGGTTAGGTCATGTTAGCTAGCTGGCTATCAGTAGTAGTGAGGATTATCAACATTTATTGGTATGACTTCAAAATCCTGTCAGAAATCCTTTAGGACATTTTAACTTTTTAGCTAGCTAGTGTTTCACAGTGAAGATTGAAAAACATTTATAAATATGACCTTAAATCCTGTCAGAAATCCTGTCAGGGTTATCTTGTGGTAGCTAGCTAGCTAGTATTAGCAGTATAAATTATGAACATTCTGGATGTGACATTCTGTCATGTTTGGACATTTTAGCTAGCGGGCTAACAAATTTTGTGAAAATACCTGTATATATGAATGCTATTGACTCTGACCTTCATCCTTAAATCAAAGCTCACACACACACACACACACACACACACACACACACACACACACACACACACACAGAGAGAGAGAGAGAGAGAGAGAGAGAGAGAGAGAGTCCGCAGGATATGAAGAGAGATGTTTACAGCTGTAGTTCCAGCCCACGGTTCTTTCGCTGTCTCTTCACACGTCGGCATCATGCTGAGAGCGCAGGAAGTGATGAAGGAAAACATGGCTGTTTCTCCACGCTTGGGAGAATGTTCAGCAGACGCTTGCACCCTCTTCTAACAGCCACCCGCTGCTTGACTCTCAGAGTGAAATAAAGGGGACATCGATTTTTACCAGCTTCAAAACTACAGAGAGAGTATGCTCAAAAGTTTGGCCTATTTTGAAATACTTTGAAGGCATGGCACTCAAAGTTACTCTGCTTTAAACACTTCTCAACAGCTGGCGATTTGCTGGAGGGAAAAATAAGAGTGAAGTCCTGATATTTCTATTTCCCTGCCCGGTGGGTGGTAACGACTTTCTCTGCTGCCATTTGCTCCTAATTACAGAAGGAGGAGGGCGCGGATTAGCCTTATAACTCTCCTCCTGGCCTTTAAGTCTCTCCTTCACTGCATCTTCCTCCCTCATTCCCTTTAGCCATGGCTTCATGTGTGCTTAAATGTGAAGGAAACTGGTTGGATTAAATGGCATTCAGCAATCTAGAAGCTTTCAGACACTGGTGATAAAGGCCACTCTCACATATATGACAATATATGAAATTTATTGCAAAGTGAGAGGACATGAGAAGGAACATGAAGCCAGACGATGTACATGGTAGCACTTTTCAAGTCTTGTTTGAATCACTCAAAGTGTGTGGACTATGATTCATGTAGGAAAATAATGCCACAACTTATTCGGTCACGTGATTTTTCTGTCTGCACAATGCAAAGGTAACACGAACTTTGGAAGAAGACTATAATACTTCAACAAACAGATCCTTATCCTTACATACTTCCCCGAATGAAACGCAAGGATTTAGACGAAGGAGAATAAAATTCTACCTGGTGAAAATTTCGAATCGCTGGAATGTTAAAGGATACAGGACACCTCTGCTAGCTATACATTTCAGAGTGCTAAATTTATATGGATGAACTTTGAAAGAACAAGTCAATAGAAATACAAGAGGGCAGGTTTTTGCGTTCTTAACAAAATTAATGGATGGCCTACAAATTATTATGCAACTATTTTTCATGAAATGTCCGATCAGATCCGTTTCCAAGCAGCGCTTCCTGATTGAAGTCAGTCCATCACCTCCAGAGCTTTTAGAGCACATGAGTCTGTATGCGGAAGCAGGTGATGATAGCCGTGAGGACTATCTCAATGGCTGTAATTAGCCTTAGCCTCTCGGATCTGTAAACCTACGCAATAGCCATGCGATTAAACAGAAATTCATAGTGGACAGATCGAATACAATCTACACAACACTCCATGTAATTCGAAAGGACATATGTATTGTCAAGACCTGCAACATGTCCTTCTCAGCTAGCTAGGAATGAGTGCAGCTGTGGCGTATGATACCTACATACTGGAACAGAAACACACACACACACACACACACACACACACACACACACACACACACACACACACACACACACACACAGCCATATTTAATACTGGACTCAACTACAAACCAGAAACGTGGTTGAAATGTCACAGCTTTTGCCACTTGACCCCTTTTGCTGTGGATGTCTGGAAGTCACACCTGTTCAGCAACCATCTGTATCTCTCTCTAATACACACACACACACACACACACACACACACACACACACACACACACACACACACACACACACACACACACAGGCTGCCTGGCAGATTAGGGTCCAACCAGGCACAATAAGTCATTGGAGGAGTAGCCAGCTGTACGTTTTAATTCTCTCTTAATAGCCAATTTAATTTGATTAGCGGTGACAGAGCCGAATAAAGGCAATTAGCACTGCACTAGGCTTCAGAGCTTTAATGACTTACTGTAGAACAGAGGGGTGGCTTGTATGACCCTCCATCTGTGTGTGTGTGTGTGCGCGTGTGTGTGTGTGTAGGGGGGTGGTGGCTGCATATAAATACTGCTGCATGTTACACATGCTAAGACAAAGTACCACATCAGGACCAAAGAGAAAGACTAGCATAACACACTTAAATCCACTGAACCTGAAAATTGTATTCAAGCAAAGACAGCTATAGTTTTCAATGTGATCGAAATATAATATAATGCAGAATATAGAGCAATGAGAGCAAAACAGGGCTAAAATGGCCGCCCACAAGGGATAGCCAGACTAAACACCACTGTATATAAGACACTGCTCGGGAAAAAAAACCAAAACATAACAGAGAAAGGTGAGATTGCGACAGAGGAAACAAACAAACAAACAAAAAAAAAACAGAGATAGATACAGATACAGATATACAACAAGCAGCATGTTCAGTTTCTTGCATAAGTATTCACCCCCTTTGAACTTGTCCACATTTTGTAATGTTACATCCTGGAATTGAATATATAATAAAGAGCATATAATTTTGAAATGGACGGAAGAATCAATATAGATTGCAGAATTACTAGAAGTCCAGCCTCCTTTTCCAAAAAACTCTGTTGCTCGTACTACGTCCCAGGACAAAGCACTGTCACTGTGATTGACAGGGTGAGAGTACCATCATCCCTCCCACCCAGAGAGCATGGACAATTTTGCTGTCACGGATGGCTGTGGCTGTAAACATCCTTAAGGACAGCGTTGCTAAGAATTTCTCTCATGTCTGTCTCATCCTCACAACTTTATTCAGAACGTAATTTTTCATTTGTGCTTATACAGTGACATATTGTCAAATGCTTATTTTATTGACAGAGTTTAACAACTTTTTGTTATTCCTCAGTACAGGGAAACATATACTACAGACGCAGTAGATAGAAAATAAATAACTCTCATTACTATCATACCAGGGTTAAGTGTTGGCTTGACCTGACATGGTTTATGCACCTTAGGCCTTTGAAGCTGCAAAACCGCCAGATGACTCAGAGAAGCTGAAGAAGAGGACTCGGATGTTAAGAACAGTAAGCTACAGTGACAGTGTTTGGAGGAAAACTCCCACACTAATCCATTCCTATAGATTTCTTGTCAGATGTCTTTATAACCCACACAGAAGCCCTGATACGATTTACAGGTATTGTGAGAGCACAGAGAGCTTGGCATGTTAAACACGTCTCGGGCCGACGGTTTCCAATTAGCAAACAGATCAAACAAATCCGGGAAAAAAAAAAACTACTGATTACAGTTAATGCTGCTAACAAGCAAGAGTGATTGGATACTCCATTGTTTATTCAAAGACCAAGTTAATTTGTTAGGAAATAATGATAGGTCAAATTACAAGCAATTCCAGATATAACAAGGTCTTGCTTTGTAGGTCTGTGAGAGACGGAAGCTTTAAAAAGCCTAATTATTTAGTGATGTGTGACAAAGCAAAGCAGTGATTTATTGCTAAAAGCAAAGCATGTAAGCATTTACTGAGATTTTACTCTGTGTGCTAATCACTAATGCCATCCTAATCATTCATACCACTTTTTAGTTACTATCCACAGAACTATAGTCTCTACTTTAATACTCTTTTTTTTTTTTCCTGATTTTGTTCTGTTGAACATCTCAGGGATTCCTCCGCTCTCCCGAGTCCTAACAGGCAACACAAACCAAACATTCGGTTGAACCTGGGAGACTCTTTTAGCGCTCCCATGAGGCCATGCACTGGGAGAATGGGAGTGAGACAGAGACAGAGATTTAGAGAGAGTGGGGAAAAAAGTAAAAGGGATGCTTACTTACTCAGCGTCTTTCTTTTGATTAGGTTCCTGGTGAAGTTCCTCCACAAAAATCTACATGTAAATGTGTCTTGTAAAGATTTTACCATTTTATCCATATTAGTTTTGACCATGCCTACGCTAAACACCTAAACAGTGCAAAATAAACCTGCAAGTGGAATACATTGGCTTGAGATGGATTTTTTTATACAAGGCGATGTTATAGGTCTGGACCTGACAGGATTACTACAGGATTTGTACATTATCACACTTCAGGAGTTTTTTTTCCCTTGCCTGTTTCTCGATACCAAACTATACAAGAAATCCTATAATAAAAAGGCTCACATCATTTATGGGCAACTGTGGGACGTCCTGACATTTCGTTACTTGCACAATTTTTTCAAAAAGGCAAATCAAACCAAATGTTTGGCTGAACCTGGAGACACTTTACCACTCCCATGAGGCTGTGTGCTGGGAGAATGGGAGCAAGACAGAGAGGTCTTTCAGATTTTTCGTGCTATTACAGAGAACCAGAGAGCTAGACAGTTCCTGAAGGAGTTCCTATGCACAACTCTGCATTTAAATGTGTTTAAAGATCAGCATTAGGTTCAACTATGCATACACCAAACACCTAATGGTGGAAAATAAACCTAGTATGATGGCTTTTTATATAGGGGATCGTTTAGTTATAGGTCTGGTCATGCTAATTAATTGTTTTCCTCATTAGTACTATCTAAAGAATTCCTGAAAGGGATGTTTACATATCATATTATAGGGTTAATTATGGGATATGCTTTTTTTTTAAAATAATCTGTGACATGACAGAGCTGAAGATACACATTTGGTGAAACCTTATTCCTGAATTTTATTCAAGAGTTATACATTTTTCGCTCTGGTCTGGTCAACAGAAAAGTACCTTAACTAGAAGAAGAACTAAAAGGATTCCTGAAAACTAAACTGGGAAAATGCACCAAAGGTTCCTGTGGTGTAAATGCATTTCAGTTACATTATGTGAAGCTATGGATGACGAGACGGAGAAATGGAGGCATGGGAGGTCTTATTTTACTACAGATGCCCCACTCCATTAAGAGCTAAATGAAACATACCTGACATTGGGACACTGACATTGGTACCTCCACCCTCCACCAAACCAACCCCCCCAATCTCCCCCAGCCGTAATTAGCCTGGTGCAGTCAGCGAGCAATTTCTCTCCCACATCCCTCCATTCTTCTCCGTGCCTCTCTTCCCTTCCTTGAATGCTCCCCTCCTTTTTTTCTTGTCAAGTAATCATTGAAAAACTAGCATGTGTCTGACACCGTCACCAAGGCAACGGCAGTTAAGACGGGAAGGCAGGCGGGGGATAGTTGTGTGTGTGAATGACGGAGAAGGCGCACACAGAGAGAGGACACACACACACACACACACACACACACACACACACACACACAAGCACAAGCTTTGTGCCTGATCACACACTCAGTAACACAAAGACTCCTTTTTTTTTTTTTTTTACAAAGCACAAGCCTGTGGATTCACGAGGTGTCCTTTCAGCACTTGCTCTTTTGAGAGCTGCTCACAAGTGTGTGTATTTGTGTGTGTGTGTGTGTGTGTGTGTGTGTGTGTGTGTGTGTGTGTGTGTGTTTGCTCCCATGTTGGATTGACACACTGACCTCTCGTTCTTGCTGCTGCCACTGCCCCTCCCAGCACTTCAGATCTGGCTGATCTGGTGGGGAGAAAGAAGCAGAGGGCAAGCCAGGGACTGATACACACACACACACACACACACACACACACACACACACACACACACACACACACACACACACAATCAGGGACTCCACAGCCCATACAAACTTCTCCTCTGGCCCATTATTGTGTACAGAATTAGTCTCTCACTAGCGATGTTTCTTTTTGCCATTTTGTTGCTCTCTGACCTCAGAGATTCATCACAGGCTGCACGAGGGCCAAATGCATGCTGGGATATCGTCGGATTGTCACCGCAGAGCCCAAGCTCATTCATTCATCCAACAAAACAAGAAAGAGAGAAACTGTCAAGTGTATATAACATTATGCATTCAAATCTGTTCATCCATACTGTATGAGAATCCGCGGTGAGATCTGTCTTTGTCTATTAATAACTGTGAGCGCTCACTCACTAGAGCCGATGAATAATGCATGCTTGTTAAGCGTCAGCTTAGCAGCCTGCTTGTCAAAAGGGCAGTGCCCACATCCTACCGCTACGTGGCCTGTACCTCCTAAACTCCACCCTATAAACATCGTTTACACACTCTCAATAATCAATGGAAAGCAGGAGGAAATAGAGTGCGAGTCTAATGAACGTGATACTTCAAACCTCGGCATGTCAGATACGCCCAATAAACACAATCCAGATGGATGGACGTGGAAAAAAAAAAATCTTAAAAACACACTTCGTCTGAAGTTCGCACGTGGCAGACTATTAATCATGCAGCGACGTTGGCTACCTGGGACTGCTCAGTTTGAGAGATAAAATAGACAGTGTTCGCAGAGAATCAATTTCACAGTGGGGGAGCTTTGCGGAGTAGTGAATATGATTTATGATATACTCTGGGGAAGTCGAGTCAGCCTCTCACATCACTTAACACAGCATCTCTTTATCAAGTCTGCGATTCGAGCACTACATTACTGCCAGAGTAATGTGAAAAACTCGCACCTGCTTGTTCAACTACAAGGAATAATAACATCATGTTCATCTTAAAGGTTGTGTCTGTGATTATAACTGCATTAAAGCTAATGTAGCGTAGAGGTGGTAAACTAGACCGGGCTTATTTTAGGCGTAACACAGGACAATTGTGGGAGTATTGATACTGAAATATGGATCTGATATTTCGGGTTTGAGAATCTTCCAACCTGACCTCATCTGAAAGTCCTAAGAGTTTGAACCAAAAACTAAAAAAAGTTGTGAACTCAAACTCCACCTCATAACCTTAATATAATATTTAATGCTTAAATATTTGAATTTTAAGACCATGTTTGATATTTGAATGGAACTGATACCGAAAGAAAATGCAATGTTTGTAATGAAATTGTAAAAAAAAACAATCTAACACACACAGGCATGCAGTTATAAAAAAAGAGACTGAATGAATCTGTCACTGTTGCTAAAAAGGAAAATAAAATACATTTTAATAAATAGATTAATATTGATAGTAATTAATAGTAATCTTTGCTGTGTTTAAATGCACAGATTTGTAGAAAAATATATTTGTTTCCACAATTTTCACAGTCTATAGCCATAGCTATAAGTCTGTGATCGGAACTATAATGATTGTATCAGATAGAAAAGAAAATCGTTCCAAAAGGTATCGCCCATCGCTACTCGACACGTATCCCCATTCCCCTCCCTCTCTCTTTCTCTCTCACACTCTCTGAGAAACGATATTTCTCTCTCGCTTTTTTTTCTTAGAGCGTCGTGGCTTGCCCGCCCTCTGCATAATGGGAGCTCAGCGAGGCGTGAGACGCACTTAAGCACCAACCGCCGGTAACCTTTCTCGCTCTCTCGTTCTCATAATACATATCAGACCACAAAGCACCGCAACTCGAATTGAGCCTCTAACTAGAGCTGGAGTAAAATGCATAGGGACGCTCTTTAGGTCTTTACTAACCTGCTTAGAACGGAGACAAGGTCAGAAAAAAAGAAAGCTGGAATGCAGTCCGAGCCAGAAAGGAAGAAGCTTACCTGGCAGGTAGTAGAGAGGCGCCTTTAGTCCGAACATGGTGGCGCTTAGAGCGTCATGTTGCCGAGAGAAGGAGAAACTAGCGCTGGAGCGTGTAGTCCCGTCTGGGAGAGTGCCAGAGTCAGGGGGTTTTGCCCCAGGTTGCCCCCCGGGCGTAAGGTGAACTGACTAGAGTAGAGACTTGCCAGTCAGCATGGCATCTTTGCTCTCCATTTGCCCTGACTCACAAAGAGGAGTGTTTATGTCAGAAGGTCAGTATGTTTCTGATAGTGTGATATGTTTGTGTGTGTGTGTATGTGTGTGTGTGTGTGTGTGTGTCAGAGCTCAAACATCAGACCCCCCCCAGAGAGTGTGAGAGTGGATAAATGCAGAGGTCAGCTTGCGTCCACTAATCCAGCGCTCTATATAGAAAAGATTTTAAAAAATGATACAGCGGTCCAGAGATGGACTTCCCAGCCTGAGAGGCTGAGAATGAGACGAAAGACAATCCCAGAGAGCTTCTTCCTCTTCCTCTTATCCTGCAACCCAAGAAAAAAAAAAAACGCAGGATCTGAGCTGAGCACACCAGCTCTCCTCTCTGTCTCTCTCTCTCTGTGTCTATCTCGTCTTCCCCCCTTTTTCTTTTCCTCCTTGCTCATTCAGTGCCGACTGGAAGCGGAGAGGAGGAGGGCAGAATGAAGTCCCTTCAGGCTACAACACAGCCAGATAGCAAGGGAGGGGGAGAGAGAGAGAGAGAGAGAGGGAGAGAGAGAGGGAGAGAGAGAGTGAGAGAGAGCAAGAGAGAGAGTGAGAGATGAGCAAGCAGGGAGGGAGGGAGCGAGGAAAGGAACGAGTGAAGAGAGTGATGAGAGATAGAGAGAGAGAGAGAGAGAGAGAGAGAGAGAGCAAGATGGTCCAGCACTGATTCCTCACTCGAGAATCATTATCTGTAAATTGGAATCACGCCTGAGTGACAGCTGATTGGTCAAGGCCAGCAGAAGGGGAGGTGGGGCACAGCCGGGCATCAGGGCAATCTGGTACACACACCTTAACCAGGCAGGCTTTTACACACACACACACACACACACACACACACACACACACACACACACACACACACACTTCAAGGGCAACATGACGGTAGGGTTTGTGTGCGAGAAAACATGAAGAAGCGCCTGCCTTCCTCCTCATGAGAGAGAGATGCGCCCTCCCTCATTTTTAAGCCTCCTTTCTTTCATTTCTCTCACCACCCCCACTTCCATTTTTCCTCTCTCTGCCAGTCTTTGCACACACACACACACACACACACACACACACACACACACACACACACACACGCTGCTGGCACACAGTGGCCCTGTGAAGCAGCAGGGGTTGGGAGTTAACCATCCCATGGAGGCTGCAGTGCAGTTCAAAGCAGCAGGAGGAAGAGGAGAAGAGAGAGAAAGAAAGGGATGCACAGACCGAGATAGAGGCATGTGCTCGGATACAGCGACAGAAAGCAGGACGGAGAAAAGACGGAGGGTGGGAGGGAAAGTGAGAACGTGGGCGGGTGGATGGATGAGAACATCCGTGAGGGGGGTGATTTTGACGCTTCCCCCTTGCCCTGGAGGTTGCCATGCCCTTAAAGCCACTCACTGAAAACAAAGATAAGAGGAGAGGAAGCAAGAAGAGGAAGTGATCAAAGGAGGAAAGGAAAGGAGTAAAAAGGGAAGAAGAAAGGAAAAAAAGAGGTTTTAAAGTGAGGACAGGAGTGGAAAGGAGAGAGAAAGAGGAAATGGGAGGAAAGAAGAAAAGACAGGAAACAAAGTGAAGGAAAGATAGGAAAGGAAGTAAGTAAAGGTACAGAGGGAAGAAAGAAGGGAACAAGAAGGGAAGAGAGTGAATGATGAAGGAAAAAAATGAGGAAAGGAGAGAGAGATAGGATAAGGGAAGGAGGAAGAGAAGAGGAAAGAAGAGCAAAAACAGAGAAAATGTGAGGGAAATGATTGAACAGAGGACAGAAAAGGAGAGAAGAGAAGTGAGGAGAAGAAAGACGAGAGGAACAGAAGGGAGGAAAGGAGGAGATTTATAAGCCATCACCACACAGACACCTAGAAAATTTCTTTCTCTGCTTTTCTCCATCACTTTCTCTGTCTCCCTCACACACCTTCTCTCATTGTTTCATTCTTTCTCCCTTTGTTTTCCCACAGTGTAAAAATTTGCATGCTGGGCTACTTGTGTCAGGATTGGTGACATCACAGCCTCATAGAGAGAGCCATGCTCACAGGCAAACAGGCCAGATAATCACTGATCAGCATGAGAGAGAGGGAGAGACAAGGAGAGAGAAGGAAGGGACATGGTTAGAGATGATGGTGAGCTTCCTCTTGGTACACATTTAGGTGCAGCTCTGTAGTCCAAGCCTTCTCCCATGCCTCCTAAGCCTCAGGTCAAGCAAGAAGCTCCAGGTTTGGCAAAAATCTCCAGGTTCTTATTCTTGGAAATACCACCTACTCTTCGGGGTCCTAACTGTTCTTCGGAACGACCTGGGTACAACCGGTCCTTTGCTCAGGTCAAGAAGGATCAGATTAAGCAAGAAGCCCCAGGTTGGATGATAAGTCTCAGGCTGGGCAAAAAGAAACACCTTGCATTGTTCAGCAAGCCCCAGGTTGGCTGACAAACCACAGGGCAAGGACCCCCAGGTTGGGTGAGATGGCTCAGGTTGGGCATTAAAGCCTCATACTGGGCAAGAAGCCTCAGCTTGGGCAGAATTTGAAATTGAAATATGTAAAAAAAAAACAAACAAAAAAAAAACGTTTCAAGCTAGTTACCATTAACCACTACCTAACATTAACTCAGCTGTTGTTACCTAACCTTAAACACAAGCTAGCTTAACTCACAGTCTAACCACTAGTAAATGTAGCTATTATTAGCTAGGTAATTAACATTAAATGGAAGTTAACTAACTGTAGTTATCTTAGCTTGGTAAAGGCTTGGTAAAGTAACTAATAATGTTAGGTAAACTTTAGCTTCATAAAAGACATGCTCACCTAAAATCAGTCTAGTGGGTTTTAGCTAGCTAATGTCAGTTTAGTTACAGAATGCTAATCTTCTGTTTTGAAAGAGCAAGCAGTAAAATTCATTCGTCCAGTCTGGGGCTGCACAGTGCACAGTGTCAGTCTGTAGGGCCACAGCTAGACTGCTCTAGTCATAGACACATACACACACACACACACACACACACACACACACACACACACACACTGCACTAAGTGAGTCAGGTGCTGAAGAGTGTCACAACCTGTTAAATGGGATTTGTATTGTGTGTTCCCTCTGGACGCTTCCTCAACCACCTCTACTGAGCCGAGTGAAAACGAAAATGAGCTAAAAATACTCAGCACAGATGACAAACACCACAAATCTTCCCTCGCATGAAATATCAGGTACAATAATTCCTAAAATTAATGGGATGATATTTGATAAAGAAGCAGCCTCATGTTGGGCTGGAATCCCCATGTTGATCAAGAAGACCCAGGTTGGGCGAGTAGCCTGAGGATGTTCAGAAACCATCCATGTTGGTCAAGAAGCCTTAGATTAAGCAAGAACCAAATTAGGTTGGGTTGGAAGACCCGGGTTAGGGAAGAAGCTCCTCAGTGTCAATAATAAAAGCCCCAGTTTGGGTGAGTAGCCTCAGGATTGAATGAGTAGCCTTCTTGAATGAGTAGGTGGGACAAGAAGCCTCCTAGGTTGGTTAAGAAGCCTTACATTAAGCAAGAAGCCTCAGTTGGTCAAAAAGCCTTAGATTAATCAAGAACACCGGCTGGGCTGGAAGCCCCAGGTTGAGCAAGGAGCCCACCAGGGTGGTCAAGAAGCTCCAGGTTGAGTAAGTAGCATCAGGATTGAATAAGTAGTCACAAAAAGGGTAGGAAGCCTCCCACATTGGTCAAGAAGCCGCAGATTAAGCAGTATGCCTCAGTTTGGACAAGAAAGTCCTTGATTTGACCAAGAAGCCTCAGTTTGGACAAGAAGCCCCATAGGTTCATCATGAAGCCTCAGGTTGGTCAAGAACCCTTAGATTAAGCAAAAACTCTTGTTGGGTTGGAAGCAGGAAGCTCCTCAAGGTGGGCAAAAAGTTACAAGTTGGGTAAGAAGACTCAAATAATTCATAAAATTCTCAGATAGGGTCAGAAGCTTCAGGTTAGTCGAGAAGCCCCAGATAGGTTAAGAAGCCTCTGATGGGGCAAGAAGCCACAGGCCAGGAAAATAGCCCCCTGGGGTTCATCAAGTATTCCAAGGTTGCATGAGTAGTTTCAGGTTAGTCAAGAAGCCCCACATTTGTCAAGAAGCTCTGAGTTTTTCAAGAATCCAGAGGGTGGGTGATAGGTCCAGGTTGGTCAAGGAACTTCTGATAATTCATAAAATTACTGAGAAAAGATGATGTTTGATAAAGAAGCAGTGTGAGGCTATACAGTAGCTAGCACACAGTGAGCTGCAGTCTGTGATCGACTGCTTTCCCCTGCCGGCCGGAGGCAGTAGCGGCCCCTGTGGATGTGTGTAATGAGTCAGACAGTGATTCAAAGGCCTTAAAAAGACTCTGGAGAGCAGCACTCATGCCTGACACACACACACTCACAGCAACACACAAATGTCTGATCAAGGAGGGAGAGCGTGGAATTCATCAGACATAAGAGGATGTGAATAAGGCTGGCAGAGAGAGCAGGAGAAGTGGGTAAAGCGTGATTAAGATGAAAAGAGGAAAGGACAGCAGAGTTCCAAGAAGAGGCAAAGAGTAACCAAGGACAAGTGATGAGTAAAGCAGGTATATCTGAAGGCCTGGAATGATCCAGACTTTTCCACAATAGTAGGAGTTTCTTTGTTTTTCGCAGACTCTCTGTCAAACGAGATTGGTGGCAGAGGAATAAACAGGAAGCAGTAATGTGTGAAAGCGCTAACAGAAAATGTTAATTCACTAACATATTTGAGAGAGTATTATAAGGTTAGTCTGTAACATTGGAAAAAATAATGTTCCTGCAATGTTGTGATATTGTAATTATGGTTTACCTAACAATGTTCTTAGAACAATCTCTAAGAAATTAGCAATGACTAATGGTGCATTCAAATTCAAATGGAACTTGTTAATCTGAGTTGTTTCTTTTAACACGAGAAGGTCTAGTGCAGTGCGACTCGAGAGTTCAACAGTTTCAACAACCTAGTGACAACGATCAGTTGACCTTTTATCTGTGTCAATGTAGTTCGTAAATACCTGTTAGTATAATCAACAGCCAAGTGATCATGGAAATGAGATAAAACATCAGAAATATTAACATGTACCTCAGAAGTGTTGGTAAATTATAAAAAAAAAGGCTTAGTATGACTACAGTTACACTTTAATTACACTTAGCATTACCCGCAAACTAAATGTGCACGGGCTACACCGTACTAAGTAACACAAATGTCGTGCAGTAGTAAGGTCAACAGTTTTAACACTCTTGCGACAATCCGTTGACCCTTTATGACTGTCGTTCGTGTTCGATTGATATGACTAAGGTTTACAATTTTAGCTAGCTAGTAAGTACCTGTTAAGTCTTTTATATAATCAATGTAACAGCTTTGCAACCATGGAAATTAAGTAAAACCAAATTGGGAATACCAACATTTACCTCAGCATTGTTGAGGAATTACTAAAAAAGACTTTGTATGGCTACAATTACTCTGTAAGTACACTTAGATTCATCCTCAAACCGAAAAATCCACTGGTTATGCTATCTTCGTCTGTCAGAAAGTCATGAATGGTTCTTCTACGTTTGCAGGAATGTTGTTTCGTTAAAAACACCCACAACACTGACCATCCTACATCCAGCAAATGCTTTGCTAATGCAAATTATTAGCTGGGATTGATGTGCACCATTTCAGACAATGTCTTCTTAAATACCTTCATCTCGTCACAGAAGCAAATTCAAAGCTGTTGCCAATTTCCATCCCTTCAGCCGTCACTACCGGTGAAGACTATTTGAAAGGGAACACAAGCTAGCCTTAATGTCATCTCAATTCGACAAGGTCCCCCCGTCCTCCCATAACATCTCAAGGCTTGCCTCTACATCTGGCCAGACCTTTCCAATTACTGTCTCTCTCTGCTGCTCCGGGGGTGGCCGGGTGTAAATCTTGCTCCATATGCTAATTGTGGTCAGGCTCAAAGAATTAATTTGCAAATGTGTCATTAAGCATCAGAGGCAGCAGAGGGAGTGTGGTAATTAGGAGGCCGGCGCTGACCGGGTGACCCAGCCAAGCTGTTCCAGCCTGTAGCAGAGCAAGAGGGGAGAGGACCACAGACGTCGTGGCCAAACCACAGACTCCCACGCTCTACAACTGCAAAAATGACCTCCAAAATCAAGTGTCTGTATTAAACTAAGAAATTAGGACTTCTGCCTTCTTAAAATGGATCTCTGAGGAAACCTTGCGGCTGTATGTCACTTTGTGGACAGAAGAAGAATTAATAGGCTGTGATGCTCCTGTGAAAACTCTGAGATGATGAATATTTGCTAACTGTTACTATTGCTGCTGTTTCTAAAATGCTGGTTTTAATTCAAAGATAGACAGAGAGATTTTCTGTCTTCTATGTATACTAAATTGGTAATGGTGGGACCGAAATAATCGTTCCCAGATAACTTGCTAGTTTGTTTGTTGATTACACCAGCTAGCTAAGCTTTCTAAATGGCTAAGCTGCTAATACAGTGTCAGCAGTTAAATCTGTAGTGTGATATACAATTGTAAATATTTTAGCTAACAAAAGAAGTACGACCTATTGCTCAGTTTTGAAATAGGATGGGAATGTCTTTTTTTTTGCCTTTAGAAATTTTAGAAATGTTCTCACATACCATGACAGAAAAGCATTCTCCAATTAGCATTTCATTACGATTGGATCGGAAACTTGACTGGGGGATTTGTGGGATGGGTGACTCCTCATTTTCTTACGAACACATTTGTCACAAACAGAAATACACAGAGTATAATGAGCGCTGCTATATACGTCTGACCCAGAGATGTTAGATGGTGCCAGGGCTTTAGGTCAGGTTCAGTCCCTGTGTGTTTGCTGGTTTCGAACCCTGTGCATTGCTGCACAGTAATTTATACCCTGGTGTTCCCATGGGGCAGGCCTGCTGGGTCTTCTGGAGTCAGAAAACAACTGAGGATGCTCTGGAGGGCTTGGCTACTGATCTCTAGAGAGGACTCCCCTCCCTTTTACACCATCAATCTCCCATTCAGGTTGTGGCGCCCTGGAGACTCCCTGCCATTCGGTTCCAAGGCTGTTCTCTATGACTACATCCACATTACCAGGTTGAAGTGACACAAATCCGATTTTGTGCCTTAATGCAACACAGATCTAGACACAAAAAACAATCTTTTTAAATCAGAACCAAGCAAATTTTGTTTGTAGTCCTAGATGGGAGACATATCTGATAAGTGGCCATGTGACATGAATGAGAACGGTCAGATACATGACATTATGCACACAGAAAAAGGGTTGCGTGACATTATACACATTCGTGCATAGTGTCAGTAGTAGTAGTAGTAGTAGTTCATCATCACTCAGTGTCGTCAGTACAGCAAAACCAACATGAAGGACAGATACAGCAGAAGCAGTGACTATTTCCAGAGAAAGGATGGCAAGAGCTAGGGTATATGATATTGATATTATAATAAACTCACTTTACCTCAACTGATCGGCTTCAAATCGTATAATTGGTGATGAGTTACTGCCATTTTATATCCGTCAAGCTTAATAAATAAATAAATATGTGTAAATTAAAGTACTTATTTTTATGTGGGTACTTAAATTCAACAGAGTATAATTACTGAATAAAGAAAGCAATCCAAAACAGATCAATAAATTAAGACAAATAAGACTAGCTGTTTAATTAGGGCAAAAGTAATGGCGTCCGATAAAAGCAGGAAGAGTTAGTGTGTGTCTATGCTGGCTGAAGTGCTGCAGTGGCTGAGCTGCATTACTGGAAGATTTATTATACTGAGGAGGTTATTCACTGTTTATTCATCCTTTTCTGATCATCTCTCTGTGAGCTTTGCCTTGTATGGAGTTTTGTGGGTGTCACTAAATATAAATCAGCTGTGCCATGAACACGCTGACTGGCATTTATCACCATGCACATCAGCGTTTGTAAACCTGGCAGGAATTTTTTTACTTCATTTTCATTTTACACACAGCTTTCCAAAGAAATAATTCATAAATGAGACCCATTTACTTCTTGACAAACTCGTCGACAGCTCAGCGTCTCAAACTCACACAGGAACTGAGTGGATCGCGTGGCTTTTTCTGACTTTTGTGCCCAGAGAGGTGAAGATTGGCGGAACTGAAAGTTTACAGTCTACAAAATGCCCTCTTAACATTGACACAACCTCTGAACTGAGCAGTTAGGTGTTAGAAAAATAATAATATCAATTTCAGCTTTGAGCCACTGTTATTGGCTCCAGAGGTCAGCGACCTACAGCGATAGAGCGAGAGGAACCTTCATCTCTCAGTAAAGCATTTCACAGCTCTTCACTCACCTCCTTCTCCTCCTCTCTGCTGTGTAATGATTCGATCTATTGATCTGTACACTCTTTCCAGTTTTACACACAAACACACACACACACACACAAGCACACGTACACGCCTGCATCTAATTTAACACAGCAGGACCCTGTCCACATGCAGTCTCTTAGCAACAGCACCGGGTCATTCATCCACAGCGCTCTGATGTGAGATCAGGCCGATTGGATGCGTGTGGTGAAGTGCCAAGTTATGGTGACCTGATGATATAAGATCAACAGGGCTGGATTTTGAGGCTTTGAGCAGCATGTAGGGTCTCTCTGATATAATCTGATCTGTAGACTAGAACGACTTAAGTGTGAGGGACCTTCTTGACAGTCCGACTCTCCCTCGTCGACGAACGAGAAAATTTTTAATTTATAATATTTCTCTATCATGTGCAAGCACTGACTCCTGTAGAGAGAGAGAGAGAGAGAGAGAGAGAGAGAGTGTGTGTGTGTGTGTGTGTGTGTGAACAACATGTCTGAAAACAGCAGCTGGAGTTCTGGCGTTCACCCGTCACTTTTGCACTCACAACATGTCACAGCCAGATTACACCCAGCGTCACGTTTACCGTCACATTAAACCTTAAATGTGCTACTTTTCAATAACATCCAAACCTCTCTGTACAGCTGTTCGAGGATGTAGAAACCTATCATTCTGTTTCTGCTAAGCTTATTTCCCTCATTTACTTTACGCTAGCACACACGCTAGCTCCTCCAGATTGTTCAATTACAATCTCTAATTGCATGCAAATTTGTCATCAAGCACATAACTCGGCTAATTCTCTCCAAAGAGATTTGTCTGTGGCATTAAATGGAATAATACAGTCAACTAAAACATACCACAGGCTATACACGTCAGAAACTTGACATTAATACGCATTCAGAATATGTACACCTTCATTTCATATGTAAATGATCCTCATTACATTGTTTATCTGCTGAAATTAAAGGATGCAATATCTCTCCCTGAAGAGAGCAGTGGTCTCGTCCTCCAATTTAGGAACTGGATTAGTTTAAAAAAAAAAAAAAAAAAGAAGAAGAAGAAGAAGAGAAAAATCCACACAGCACATGTATATACACAATGACAAATGTTGTTATTTAACCCGTGGTGTACGTTTCATTTCAACTTTGAAGGATGTAGAGCTACGACAATCTGGATCATGAAATGAATCGATGCAACAATCTTAAATTACTGATGAACTGATTATTATTGAAAAAAGGACAAACAACTGGTGTGTAAAAAAAACAATTCATATTATAATCTGAGAATAATGAATCCCAGACTCCCTGTCGAAGACGACATCTCCCACAATGCCTCGTGCTGCTGCTATAATAGTTGTGGTTTTTGCTCTACGTCCAAAATGTCCGCCAGTGAACACACTCCTCTTCACCTGACGTCTGTGTAAGGTTTAGCGCTGTCTTTGTCAACCTCTGTCTTTTTCTTTTTCAATCGTTTAACAGGAAGCACTCTCTCTCTCTTTCTCTCTCTCTCTCTCTCTCTCAGGTGGGGGTTAACTGTAGGGATGAGTTGGTTCTTTAAAAGCACGTCTCATTTGATTAACAAATGCCTGGCGTTTAGCCTGCAGGTGCGCGCTATGCAAAAAGCAGCTAAAAGCGCTTTCCAGTTCGGAGACTGCAGGAAAATCCATCATACAACACGACAACAACAGCACAGGCACCTACGTCAGCGTCAACGTACAAACCCACAAACAGACAAACACGTTAGCACACACGCTTACACGCTTACACGCTCACACGTGTGTGACGTACCAACACACACCATTTCATCACCTCTCACATGATGAGTCTGTCTTTGATATTCATGATGTGTATAAAATCATATGAAAATATCTGAATTTGGAATGATTGATATATAATAATAGGGGTGCGAGGATTTATTGTTGTTGTTCCACCTGTGTACTTAAACCTTTGACCTTTGAAGATAAATTTGACTAAGAAAACTTGGAAATCTTTGTACTTGTGAGACTTGGTATGACTACAATGTAAATTCAGAACAAGGAAATTCAAATGAATTTTTTTTCCAGTGGTGAGTGAACTAAACTTGATTCAAAAACATATCTATGCTAATATTAGCTATTCAAATTCTTAGTAATTACATTTTTTTAATCATAATTTTCTTGGCTGTTTTCTTAGTTAATTAATATTTATGTTACATTTTAAGTACACGATCTGAAAGATGGATGAAAAATACATGCTGTTGTTTAATGAAATAAAAACATAATCGTTGATGTAGTGATAGTTTTTTGTTAGGAGACATTTATTGAACATTTATGGAAGAATCTTGAGCATTTTCGACCTCAGTGTATTGATACAAAGTGGGGAAAAAAACCACAGATGCCTCGATGTTCGTCTTTTGTTCGTCTTTTCGTCTTTCGCAACAAGCTAGCCAGCTAAGTGTGATGAGTGATGTATATTCTCTTCCTCAAAACAGTGAGCTGAACAGTCAGAGTTATAGATTTAACAAGCGAATATGTCTGTATGTTGATTGTTTTAAAGCAAATATTTACGTATATCATATTTACAGTCTAACTCATTTACAGGTAAGAAGTGAGTAACCATCCCGAGTTCCTGAGTAGGAATTCCGAGTTGAGCGGGCGTTTTCAGTCGGATGTTGGGAATTACGTGTTACGACCTTTGCAGCTTTAATCCAATTGAGCCGCTTAGTGACTCTTAAAATCCCGTCCAATGCTACTCACTTAAAAAGCTTTCTGTAATCAACAAATAATATGTACTCGGAGAACAGGGAGAAGGAGAAGGAGCCACTGAGACGCTCTGAGCTGCAGAATTCCCCAATCTGATTGGATTGGATTGGAATGGAATGGGATTAGATTGGATGGCTTATCTTTTTTTTTTTACTACTCTGCAAAAAGGCTGTCTTGCTTCCTCCTTCTTTCTGTGCGTATGTGTGTATGTGTGTGTATGTGTGTATGTGTGTGTGTGGGTGCATGTAAGAGTGTGTGTTTCAAAGCTGTTTCGAAGGTTAATCTCTCTCTGATCTGCTGCGAATACGTGACTACAAACTGACAGCCTGAGAAACAGGAGCTTAAAATCCACGCAGAGGAAGGAGGAGATTTGAGGTGAAAGAAAAAAGAGAGTTAGTGCACTTTAATACACACGCCTTCAATAAACAACACTCTGAGAAGTGTGTGTGTGTGTGTTTCGACCAACACTAAGCCACGGTAAATATCGGTGTTTATTTTAAATGATTTAATTGTGTTTTGATTTTTTTTTTAAATAAGTTTCGATTTTTAATTTTTTACATCAAAACTAATTTAGTGTTATTTTCTGCAGTAAGTGCTTTTAATTATATATATATATATATATATATATATATATATATATATATATATATATATATATATATATGACAATTTATATATATATATAACACATAAACACTGTATTAGCTGATCTATAGGAA
>CM074950.1:25269325-25282417 GCA_037577455.1 Pangasius macronema
ATGTTCCTCAAACCATTCCTGAATAATGTTTGCAGTGTGGCAGGCACATTATCCTGCTGAAAGACGCCACTGCCATTAGGGGATACTGTTGCCATGAAGGGGTGTACTTGGTCTGCAACAATCTTTAGGTAGGTGGTATGTGTCAAAGTAATATCCACATGACCCAAGGTTTACCAGCAAAACATTGCCCAGAGTATCACTCTGCCTCCCCTGGCTTGCCTTCTTCCCATAGTGCATCCTGGTGCCAGTTCCACTATGCGCTGTGAGGACAGGGGCAGGTACATTACTCCAGAGCATGAAAATAGTGAGGCAAAATGGATGGCTCCAGAGCATGAATAGGGCAGGACTAAATGGGTGGCTCCTGAAATCAGAGGGGACAGGGTCAGTTGGGGGTGAGGACAGGAGGGTGGCTCCAGAGCATGCAAAGTACAGAAACAAGTGGGTGACTCCAGATCATGGAAAAGGTGCGGTCAGGTGAGTGGCTCCAGAAAGCTGAGGGAGAGGGACTGAAACAGAGTACAAGTTATGGCTAAAAAATGGCAAATCCCTGGGCATAATGTAGCAAGTAAGACGTAAAGTACAAATTTATTGTAAACAATAATTCTTAAATAGAATTTGTTACAAGTCAGGTTGAAAAAAATTACAAGTCATAAAGTTGCTATTTTGTCGGTGTATTTATGTATTGTTAATTTTGACAAGAAATAAATTCCATAGATGGATCTCTTCTCAATGCTGGTCTGTACTGCGGTGAGGGTGAGGGTGAGGGTGTTTGATTGATGCACTCTTCTGCTGCTCAAATCGAACAGATAAGCCATCAGGGATATGCATGCTCAAAATAATTTGATGCTACAGTGTTTACCACCACAGAGCTGTGTGAGTAAACCGGGTGTCGCATTGATTTCTAGCCTGCCGGTGATGTCACTGAATTTACACCCGGCGGCTGCCTAACACTCTGCACGCTGTAAATTCCAGTCATCGTTTCTGACACGGTGATGATAGGGAGGATTCATCTCCGTGAGGTAAGAGCCAAACAAAGTCCACAGGCACACTCGACATGCGACAAATGATCACCTGCCTTTCGACAAGCGAGATGAAGCGGAGAGAGAGAGAGAGAGAGAGAGAGAGAGAGAGAGAGAGAGAGAGAGAGAGAGACGGAGAGCCATGCATCCATCATTCTCCTCATCAAAACTTCATCTTCACATAAATAAAGGAGGTTGTGAAGCAGGTGTATGCTGAGTGGCTTCAAATGTGGCCTGTCTTTGGTGCTGACAGTGCCTTGCATCTACACAACAGGGTTTTGCATTTGTTTTCAAGGTAACGCTCAGAACTCAGAAGCCAAGACATCTCACTTGTCGAGTGCTCTTTTCAAAGCAGACAAAATAAAAAAGCACCTCCTGATGCTTGATATATTGACGAGCTCCTCCCGGCTGAAAGCTGACCTTGCACCTGAAGAGAAATGGTCATGGACACCCACCCAGGGAAAAAAAAAAGATAGGATTATTAGTCATCATTCAAGCAGCGAAATCTACTGGATAATCATTTTCACATACATATAAACAAGCATCCCTTAACAGTCAATTTACTTTGTTTTTATTCCAAGGACTTCACATGCAAGAGATCAATCAAATATACAAACATCTCATTTCAGCCTGATCTAGCAGCTCTGAGTGCTAATACATGATTCATAGTGCTGAGGCCTTTTTATAAAGTCATTACCTCTCAAGTCACGCAGCTCCTGTTAGCACTCGCAAAGCAATCGAAAGTAATCCTGCCTAATTGCTGACAACTCGGCGACCAAAGGCTCGGGCAACGTGATCGGGACAAGCTGAGAGGAATACACTAGAGACTTCTTTATGCTGAGATAATAATAAGATGTTCGAGCACCTGGAGCAAAGGGGGAATTATTACTGAGTCATGACTCAGGTCTCAGTCTGTCAGGTGTGAAGCTTTGGATTTGCTCCTCAGCAGGACACCTGTGTGAAGGTCTGCTAGGGCTGAGTGATAGAGGTCAGGAGTGGTAATCTAACCCACCACTCCCCCGGGGATCTTGCCTGATGGCTCTGTTCTGGTGAATGAGGAGAGCAAGAGGTGGTAGAGGCATTGTCATTAAGAGAGCCTTATTCACGGATGATGGAGACAGAGCACACAGAGACCAGAGTCGCACCATAGAAGTGTCTATCCTTCTATCCTTTGGTAGAGTTGTCATGGCTACAAGAGGAAAGAAACGTCCTCTGAATGAGCACCGATGTCTTGGCCTTGGCTAAAGATCACAGCACTGCATCTTTTCTTTGGTACGCTCCAATAAAAAAGATCTGTTTAAGCACTCTGGGTATTGACCTTTTCAAATTGGGGCAATAAAGCAAGTCTCACAGCTTCACTCAATTTAAGGAAATGAGATAATAAACAAGCACGCTAGAATGTGCACACGTACAGTCCTGATATACATTCGCACCATTCTCTGTGAGTCAGACACAGGGCTAGTCACAAGCTGACACGAGCCATTTAGCCTTTTACAAGCACTACGATTTATTCTGGACAATTACCAGAGCAGTGTCCCTGCTCTTCCAGGAACAGCCCAACCCATTGATCCCAAGCTATTGAAAACAAATTAGCTGGCAGAGGTGAGGCAGGCAAGCTCTGTGCCTAAGCTCACGCACGCCCCTCGATGCAGAATGGAAATCCATACGTCCGGATGTGGGAGGTCGTCTTTGATCGGCCTTGCTCCTGAAGATTAATACTCGTTTGTACAGCCTTTAATTGGCTGCAAGAACCTGGATTACTTGACAAATCACACTTTGCCTAGTAGGAGGAGGTGGACAGCCATGCATACACAAAAAGTGAGGAGGAGGGAGGGAGGGAGGAAGAGGGAAAATAAGGAAAAATGGAAACCTGTATTACTCGGCACCCGAGATCTTAGCATACATTTGCATACATTTTCCACGGTGGTTTTAGATGTAATAATCATATAAGTCCAAGGACACTTTTGAAAAACTGATGCAATATCGTTTTATTTTAGGTCTGTGTTTATTTTTTTCCATCCCAGCCTTAGCTCCACCAAACCCCCCAATCCCCCAACCGGAACAGATTTCTTGCGTTCAGCCTTTTTTGCTTAGAAGGTCATTCTTAAGCATCTATGCTTCTAAAAAATTAGATGATGGGGTCAGCTGGGGGAAAGAAAAAAAACCAAAAAGGCTTCTCAATATTTTCATTATAATTGCTTTGCATCTTTCAGGATACAGAGAGCTGTATATATTACAAACGTTCCCAAAACAATTAGCTTGTAAAAATATAGATACTATATACTGCCTCTTTGGATGTATAGATATTCATCGCACACATATTAAAAAACAGTCAGCTTAAGATGCCACATAATTTACCAGACAATGAGAGAATGCACATAACGGCTAATCCAATTACATGCAGACACTGTTATCGAGCATCCAAAAGGATAACAGGCGGCAGGACAACAAATTAAATATTTTGTTTAGGAAGAGTGGTGTGACTCATCGAGCCATCTGAGCATCTCAATATATAATAGCAGGTTTTTATTTGTTGTCCTAAGCTTTGCTCTCTCTCTCTGAATCCCATCAAGCCTGCCTCTCTCTCTCTCCTCTTCAGATGCACAGGAGCTGTAATGCTATAATGCCGTAATTCACAAAGCTAATTAACAGGGTGCAGTTAGCGCAGTGGAGGAGCACCGAGGAGACACGAAAGCAGGTTTTGCTTTCACTCAGACCATGGGGAGGGTAAGGCGGGACCTTTTGACGGCCTAATGATAGAAAAAAATGCACTTAACAGTCTGCTACAGAAGTGCAGAGCTCATAATCCCTAATCTATTGAGCGTATCCCTGTAATGGCCACTACTGCTGATGAATTAGCACTATGGCATCTGTAGCGCTGTGGTAATGACTGTTTCTCAGGTGCCATATAGACTTACTGCTTCATAGAACATACAACTCATTAGCGTAAAAGAAGAACCTAATGAAATGATGCTACATGCGCTTAGATTAGCCTTGATTTCCAATACTATGTTTAACAGGCCCTTGGTGAAGAGCTTTCTATATTTACCCTATGTTGGTGGATTTTTTTCCCCCTCATTTCCCCCCAATCTAGCTCTTTTCCATTTCCTTTCACTAGCCAGTTCTCTCAGTCATACAACTGCCACCAGACGAGGACAGCAAACGGTAAGAATTTTTTTTTCTTAATGGCCAAGAAACCACTGAAATGGCCCAGGAACCCATTACAAGGAGCTATAGATATGCATGAATGTGCAATTTGGAAAAACGTCCATGCCCTGTTGCTATCGTGAATAGCTACACAGCTAGTTAATTAGCTCACAGGGGAGATACAGTTAGGATTTCAGTCATTATTTGCATAGAATAGCAAGAACTGTCAATCACAAGTGGTTTGTCACTAACATTAGTTAACTTATCTCGCTAACTAGTTCAGTATACAGATTTTGTAGCTAAATGTTTCTAAGTACAAAGTAGTTTTTGAGCGATCAGCCATGTTCAAATTGGCCTTGATGTAGCTGGTTATGACAGCTAGTTTAACAAGCCAGACTTCATTCTGTTGCTAGACAGTGGTAGTTGTTGTAGCATGGCTAGGAACCATGTAGCCAATGAGATTGTAACTGATAAGATATACAGCTTCTAAACACAAAATGCTTGAATTACATGTTGCATGGTAGGCTTCGTACTAGCTTCGCTGGCAGATTAGATTAGGAAAGCAAGTTAACAATCTCTGAGGCTTTAGTTTTCTTTGTAATGTCTCTACACACACTTAATGAGTGATATATGTATATGACAGGAAAAATCAAACCATGGTTAAGCTTTTCTTGCAAACTAACAGCAGGTAGGAAGAAATGTTGGACCAAATGCACCATAGGATTGGTCTGAGTAATCATTCAAATGTGTCTGGATGTGTCACTTAACCATGTCATACGTAATTTATATAGAATTGAGAGAATGTCAAATTAAATGTCCCTTCTTGTGCTGTCGTTTGAAAGGTCGCATTGTTGCTTGCTAGTGTGCAGTTTGCATCAGATCGTCTGTAGCCTGAAGCTAGTTAGTAATCATGACTTTGTGCCCAGTTTGAAGAAAACTGACCATCCATTTCCCATGAAGGACTTTTAAACTGAGGGTTCTTCAATGTTTTTTTGGATGATCATTTGGATTTCCAAAACAAACCTGGACAAACCTACCTACCTAAGTACGCTTCAGTATGCTAGATGGAACCTTTCTCTTTTTGTCTGAAAACTGTATTGCAACACAATAAATCTCTAATTCGTTCTTCAGTAAGAAAAGTTTTATTTTTTTTTGTCCAAGAACACACGAGACAGCAAGCAGAAACAAGCGAGCCCTTCATCTGGACTGCTGTGGAACCCTGCTGTGGAGGCCCATGCTCTCCCACAGCGCACCAGTTACACACGGCTTCTCCACAGCCTGCTTGGTGGGAAGGAGCAGGTTGCCAGATCTGCTAATTTGAGCTCTTTGTAGGGGGGGTCTTTCTGCTTGTTAACGCTATACCTGGAGCTGGCAGGAGGGCAGGACACTGTATCACCCAACACACTACAGAAGCCACACCACAAGTATAGTAAATCAATGAATCACAAGCTCCACTACTTGCGCATGATAGCATACAACATACTATCGCCGCTTACGGCTGAACGGAAGAGCTCTGAGAGCTGCAGGATGGATGTGAAGGGGGGAGAGATGGCAACTAATTAGCAGGGTGTTCTCAGGGGCAGCGTAGGCCTGTGTCATGTGGAGTGTGTGATGACTGAGGATAACTTCAAGGGTCAGAAACTCTCTTGAGGAACATGGTTAATTATAGAGCAGAGAGGAAAAAGGCAGTTGTTAATCTGGTGCCATGCTGGCATGGAAAAAACCACAGGGGGCTCACATGACAACAAGAAAAAATGACCAGTCTGTTTACCTTCTTTCATCTTCTGTCTTTTAGAGTCATTTCAGTGCTGTGATACTTCAAGAGGACAACAAAGGACTTATTAGCGCTAAATAAGTACAAATACCTTTTTCATACCAGAAGGGGACAGAAGTGCCAATACTAGGTCTTGTTGCGATTAAACACACATGAAAAACACACGTTTTTTTCCGATTCCGTATATACTATTATACGTCAAAATAATATGCTCACTACCATACTACGTTTTGTTGATTAGAAGCGATTTTGGACATAGCCAATCAGAATCACACCATAACCTAGAAGTTGGAAGCTTGCTATACATGCTTCCGTAGCCAATCAGAGAGCTCGATTTATCACTGAAAGAACACACCCAATCAATGCTGTCGTATCGCCTAGCATTAACGATACGAGACACAGGACATGTGCTTTGTGCATCAAAGCCTTTATTATAAACCACACAGATCTGGTGTTTTCTCCAGGAAGTGGGTGTTGCCATGGCACCAGAAAGCATCGCCCAGAATCAAACTGGCCTTGCCACGGTGGGGTTGCCACGGCGATCTCTTGCTGTAGTATACACGCTGTTGATGGATGTGTGGCGTTTAAATGGAGGAGGTGAGCGAGGGCTGAGCAAGCCCAGAGGACAAAACCAGTATGGGAATGTACACAGCGAGGCAGGGCGGAGGTCGTGGCATAAACACACACACACACACACACACACACACACACACCACTAAACCTGCTCTCAGACTCCACAGCTACTAAAACCCTCTCCATCACACAGCCCCCTCCATCAGCCTGATTTACACACCCTCCCTCGAGAACACACTCTCCATCACTGTCCGTCACCCTATTTTCCCTCTGTGAGTAAAAAGCATGCGTGTGTGTTAAACATAGAGAACTAAACAGTCGGTTCATCGTTGGCCAGAGTTAAAAGTCACTTTAGCCATGAGCTCCTTCACCAACCCTACAAAGCTTCATGTAGTGAAGGAAGGCTTTATAAACCAGCCTACGCTTCAGGGGAACAATTAGGGAATTATAGCAATAGTACAAAGTGAGCAACACTATTAGCAAGATTATTAGGTGTAAAATCGGCATTTCAGAAAGATGTGTATGGTGTGTTTTTGGTACATCAGGAAATGAAAGAGGAAATATTTCCCACCTTTCCATTAACTACTGGTCCAATATTGAAGGTTCCAGCTGTACCTGTTTCTGGTAACAACAAGAACTAATCATACTAGTAACACTGTTCTTTGCTGATTGTTTGGTAAGAATAAACAACGATTTTTGGCATGAATGAACAGCAACACTTGTATTTTTTTCTGATCACATGCTTTACCAACTTAACAGATGGTTTTGAAGTGGCATGAAAAATTATTTTTACTTTGTTATATTTTCGTCAGTAATCAGTTGAAATAAAAATTTCACACGTTGCGAGCTCTACACTGAGGCTTTGGATGTAGAAATGCCATGATCTGACTGTCAGTGATCATTTTTAAACCTGATAAGACAGCCTTACCATGAACTACGAGATTGTTAATCAATTGTATAAATTCTCGTGGAAGCCAATATTCCACAAAGGTAAAAAAAAATGGCACGGAAGTTGCTCAGCTAATTCACAAAAACATTTCGTCTAGATACTTAGCTAGAGTCAAGCTTGAAGCAGTGTCAACTGTAAGGAAATGGTACGGCCCATAATAGGGGTGTTCAAAAGTCTAAGAAACGTATTTCAGTGTTTAGTAATAGACTTATCCATCAAGTATAAAATTGTTTAACCTGTAAACTTTTGCCTTTATTATCTATATGGGGGTTAACATTTTAATTAGCAAGTTTAGAACCGTACAAACCCCCTGTAATTTACATAGTTTGCACCTTTCCCTAGACAATAAAACAGAGATGAAAGCTCCCGTCTTTTATAGTAATGGTTAGTATGGTTGACAGGTGTGTGGTCCTATTCCAATCTCACAGTCTGAACAACCACAAAGCCATCGCATGTCCAACTCCAGGCTCTTTTTTTCCATTAAAATACCCAGCATAGAGCCATAGTGTATCCTGCACCACCCAACTACAACCAAACACATTTAGCATTGCCTAGCAGGGTGCTAAGTGGACTTGAAAGGGAGAACCCCATCCTCACCTTTGGAGATTCGGCTTTAAAACTTCTGTAACAAGTCTTTTGAAGTCGAAACTCTGCTTCCTGCTCTGACTGTATTAAAGCTTAGCAAGACCCGTCTACCAATTGAGCTAGCAGCTAACTGTCTGTCGCTGAAAGCTTATTTCGGAGAGCTCTTGCCTTTGCTTTGGGCTGGAACGAGAGTGAAAACGAAGAGGACGTTTCTACGGCAGGTGAGGAAAAGGCAGCCCTAATTGGATTTTAGAGGCAGAACAAAATGAAGCGCTCTTTCATTGTGTGCCGAAGTTGGGAGTCACGTTCGGCAGCGTGTGGAGCTTCACGCAGCCCTGGAACTGCACGGCTCAAAGCAGAGTGTGTGGGTGTGTGAGTGTGTGTGTGAGTGTGTATACTGCTGTCACACAGCTCTCCTGCACGCTGAGAAATACAAAACGAGCTGTCTGTCATTCTCACATACAGGCTCTGTGATCCACGGCGCCGGCTCTGCTCTGCAGTACACACACATACACACACGAGCACAGAACACACACATCCAGCATGGTTCTGTCAAAGGTGTGAGGAAGTGGTGGCTCAGTGGTCAAGATCTGGGCTCGTGTCCAGGCGATTGTGAGTTTAAAGGCAGAACAGGCAAGAATCTGAACCCTTTAACCTCTTTCAGGTGTAAATAAAGACATCTGAGAAACGGATAAGTGTCTGAAGATATCTACAGTACAGTATAAAGAGTATATACGGTACTGTAACTTTACACAGAGATTCTTTAGATTTTTTTCTAAATTAGTTTGTTCTTTATACTTGAAACTGTTTTGTGGACACAAAGCTTTCAGATGTTTTAATGGGAATCATAAAAAAAGACATTACAGTGTATTTTCTAGCAGATGAACTTTTGTAACATCTACTGGGATGTGTAACATGATGTTGATATCATATCAGTGCATTTTCCAGCTCTAATACGAACTGATGATTATGATATATGTGTTTCAATAATTATCAGATGAGAGGAGAGATCAAAGTTCACCAAAAGAAAGCTCCCAGTTATAATTCAAGCGGTACAGGATGCATTAGCGCAGCATTTCCTGGTGTGCGTGTGTGCGTGTGTGTGTGTGTGTGCGTTTATGAATAGAGGTCCAGGTCAGATAAACATTACACATCTGGGATGCAGGAACAGAGGAGACGTATTATTGATGCTCAGCCTCTGAAAGCCAAGGTCTAGGCCATGAATCCACCGTCCAGCAGCACTCTCATCAATTACCACGCAAAAGATAAGCTGAGAGCAGCACGGCCTGGATTAAGAGATGCACCCGCCCCTCCTCCTGCTTTCATCCCTCGCTTCTTCTTCGCTCTCGTTCTCTGTCCTGGAGCTGCTCATGCCTGGGTGAACAGCGAATCGGCACAGACGCAAGGGGAGGTAAAATACATAAAAGAGCAGGAAATAGACGAGAGATTGAAACCGTGAATTAAATCAGACGAAAAGAAAAGAAAGCCGAACACACCAGCATTCAAATGCCTTCGGAACGTGCAGATCTTTTAAAGGAATTAAATCCCAAACGAGCAGTGTAAAGGAACGTAGATGGAACATATGGAATGGTGGGAATTCACGTTTCATATGAGATGGTTCGAGACACAACCGAGCATTTATATCAACAATAAACCCACTGCCATTTAAATAAAACCTCCGTATTAACCTCCGACCTAAACAGCAGTGAATCGGAGACGGTCCCACACTTCCACTCCTCACTCTTATAACAGAAAAGCTTCTTTAAATGTCATAGTCAAGAAAAATCATTATTAGTTCCCTGGTGAACATTACGACAGACATTACACATTACACACACCGCTACGAAACTACGGTCTGTTTTAGCTGAGTCAAAGGAAAACGTAAATTTTATTACTTTGCATAGTCTATTGCAAATGTCACAAAAGTGTATCGTCTTTCTACGTAATCTCCATTTCATGCCATGAAAATATTAACCAGATTCCTCTAATTTATGTCGCACTTCTAAGATAGTCATTTGACGCACTGTACATTCACAGGCAAGAGTTTCTGAATAGACTACATTTTAGTATTTTATGTAAATGTCTCAAAAATTTCTCAAAAATTTCTAAATCCAAACAAGGCATAGATATAAGTGAATCAGGAAATGTCGATTATTAACTAATCAGTGAACTGGGAACTATGAGGAATTAGAATAATCTAATTAGGCACTTTAGACACGCTGCATATTTATGTTTTGCGGTTTAACACTAGCAATGTTGTAGAGAGCAGCTTTGCCTTCTCACATCTCCAGGGTCCCCGACTCCATCCTGAGCTCGGGTTAATGTCTGTGTGGAATTTCACTTCTTCTCCCTGTATCTCTGTGTATCTGATTTATTCCTTACAAATTATATTACTGACAATAACCTGAGTGGAAAGTAGATATGTAAATATTTACATGAATTTCAGAGTTTCTTAGTATTTGCTTTGTCCGCTTTTTGCTTTAATGACAGCGTGCACTCGAGCTGGCACGGACTCCGCAGGTTTGTGCAAAACCTTATGATCCATTTTAGATCAGATCCGTCAGAGTGTCGTCTGATCAGACGCTTCAGCAGAAGAGATTAGACATGAGGAAAATCTGACCTTTTGTACAAAGCATTTAACACGGTCAATATCATACGTTTGCCTACATTTAAATAGGGACCTAAAATAGTGCAGAATATTAAATATTCGAGATATTGAATATGTACATTTCTTTGTTTTAAATGAAAAAAAAAACAAAACTAATCACAGATTTTCAAAGTGTTCTCAGACTTTTGGACCGCACTGTAGCTTTCCTCCAGGTTCTCCGGTTTCCTCCCACCCCCCAAAACCACGGCTATAAGTGAGCTTGTGACTCTAAATCCTCGCTTAGGTGTGAATGTGTAGATTTGTTGCTGAAATCACAGATTCAGGATGTGCACGCACATAGGAAACAGTCGCCTGTCAATTACTAGTGCGAATGTAGGGTGAAGATCAGGGTAAGGATCTTTAAGATTAAGCTAAAAAAAAGAAGTGTAAGCCTAAAACTCTAATCTAGATTCATGTGATATGTTAAACATTTTATTTCAAACAAGACACATGCCAAAACAAAGAAAAATAAAATGTATTTTTTGGCATGATATGTGATACCCTCTCCCCTCTAAAAATCAACTAAATGCTTTTTCTGCTGTGGAGAAAAAAAAACCCAGGAAAAGTACATAGAGCTGGTGATGGTCTGACCCGTCCTGACCTTTGGGGTCACTGACCACTCCAGGTCAAGGGGCTTAGAGGTCTGACTGAACTCCAGGGTCAGGTAAAGGTCAAGAGGTCGCGTGCAGGCCTATAAACACCCCGAGTCACATCCATAATGATTAGACAGCGAGAAGCTTTGATAGTGCGTAACCTCTGACCTCCGGCGCCATGACAACCAGACAGAATGTGCTCGGAGCACACACATTGAGAGGAAAAAAAAAAAATGGGGCAGAAATGATTGAGAAAAAAGAGGTGCTATAAATAAAACAGCTGCTGGTTGTGAGTAAACAGCACATATTTCTCTCTGACCGCCTTTATTTATTCCTGGTACCCTCTCTCTCTCTCTCTCTCTCTCTCTCTCTCTCTCTCTCTCTCTCTCTCTCTCATTTAGGAGCTGAACTGAAACCAGAGTTATGAAGCCTTAAAGTGGGCGCTTTTGCTGAGAAGTGGAATTCTGAGATGTCAGAAAAGCAAGAAAATACAGTATCTCCTCATTACCAGAACATATTACTACACAAAAAAAAAAAAACGACGCCATGTATGCATGACCAAGCCCGCTCCTCAACACTAACATCATTACGGCTTCATGAAACCCAAACCAGCAATGCATTTCAACAGCAGTTTACATTCAAATGTATTTTTTCCCCCTGTCGATGCTATCGTCATCGTCATCATCATCATCATCATCATCATCATCATCATCTTTGCAATGACACTATGTGCACAGACTCAAAACTAATCTCATTATAACGTAATTGTCTTTTGCACTATTACAAGTGTTAGGGGCTCGGAATAAAAGGACGTAGGCCCCTCCATTATTTAATCAGGCCCACTCCTGGGACCTGCACGCCGCAGTGAATAACTGAGCAGGTGCTTGTTAACACAATGCCTCGCTTACAGGAACTACAAGCAGCTTTCTTTCTTTCTTTCGTTTTTTTTTTAACGCATTCACGTAAAAGTGGTAACTCTTGGTATATGTGTCGATATGGATAGAAGGGGGAGGAAGGACATGTTAGTGTGGTCGAGCAATGTTTAGTGAATCAGGAACAGGAATACTGAGAAAGATCTGGACCTGCTAATGCTAATGTCATTTCTACCACTCGGTGTTGATCCGTTTTCTGGACCAGCAGCTCGGACTGTAGTTCCGGCTATAATACAAATAACAGGTTTATATTAATGCCTTAATGCCTTCGCTCTAATGCAATGGCGTTTCTATAGTAACAGTTTATTCACTTATTTGGTGTATTACATTTATGATGTACATAGTCTCAGGATAATAATAAACAAATGACATAAAAATGATGACTTAACTTTTTTAAAAGGATTATCCATGTGAGGGAATATCATGAAAAAAATATCATGAAATATCATGAAATAATATAATGAAAAAAAAGGATAAAATATTATACTGTACCTGAAATAAAACAGAAATTCTTCCAATGTTTATATTATTTTATTATTACAATGTTTTTAAATATTTAATGCTGATGAAAATATCACTTTTGGACAAAATAGAGCAATATGTCTGATGTCAGAAGTAAAAAAAAAAAATTAGCTTTAAAAACTAAGCCTTGGTGTCTGGAACAAAAAAAATATTTTTTATACTTATTTTGGGATTTTGTGTAGAAAACTTGTAAAGATATGCCAGAGAAAATAGATTTATGTTAAATTACAGTAATTACAGTTGAGGGGGGGGGGGGGGGGGGCCCCCCCCCCCCCCACAAACCCACACAAAAACAACCCAAAAACAAAAAAAAGGGGGGATGAGAGAGGAACGAAAACAACCAGCGAAGGG
>CM074950.1:25282517-25304987 GCA_037577455.1 Pangasius macronema
GCATTTTCACCATTGAGAACCATATACACAGCTATACCTATCTTCCCCCTCCTTCCTGTACAATCACACCAGCTCGTTTGTTTAGTGAATCAGGAACAGGAATACTGAGAAAGATCTGGACCTGCTAATGCTAATGTCATTCCTACCATTCGGTGTTGATCCGTTTTCTAGACCAGCAGCTCGGACTGTAGTTCCGGCTGTAATACAGATAACAGGTTTATATTAATGCCTTCGCTCTAATGCAATAGCGTTTCTATAGTAACAGTTCATTCACTTATTTGGTGTATTACATTTATGATGTACATAGTCTCAGGATAATAATAAACAAATTACATAAAAATGATGACTTTTAACTTTTTTCAAAAGGATTATCCATGTGTGGGATAAAATATTATACTGTACCTGAAATAAAACAGAAATTCTTCCAATGTTTTTATAAACAAAATTGATTAAAATGCACATTTAAAATATTTAATTTTGATGAAAATATCACTTTTGGACAAAATCTAGCAATACGTCTGATGTCAGAAGTAAAAAAAAAATTAGCTTAAAAAACTAAAAACTTATTTTTGGGATTTTGTGTAGAAAACTTGTAAAGATATGCCAGAGACAAATCAGGATATTGATTTATGTTAAATTACAGTAATTACAGTAAAAACACACACACACACACACACACACACACACACACACACACACACACACACACACACACATTGACACTACACATGAAAGGAAAAAGATTTTTATCAATTCAGACTTGGGCCAAGAACACGAACAGGGCACGTCAGCAGGATCCTAGAGTGTATAAAGTGATTTTATGGGTTAAGAAGTGAAATAAATAATGTTCTGAATTCGCTTTATATCTGCGATGGCCTGGGCTGAGCTAATGCAGTGTGAATTAAGGAGAAGGTCAAGCTCAATGCTGGACGTGATCTCTTCTGTCTCGCCCATTAAAACGGTCCAGCCACTTCTTTTCAGATTCCTGAACACCCGCCGAGCGAGCGGGACCACGCATCGCAGCATCCTGTGGATGTGAAAGAGAATCCATTCTTCTCTCTTCTCCTTTGTCTTTCCCTGAGTGAGGGTATCCCCCTCTCCCTCTCCGTCTCCTGAGTCTCAGCGGAGAGACAGGTGGCCCGATTGGAGAGACGGGCACGCTGAAACGAGCAGTGCTGCCAGCGGGGGCGCCGTGCCAGCTGGCACAAACGCAGCTGACTTTCTGATCGGCAGGATGCTCTCGCACATATGTGCACACACACGTACACACAGACACACACCCGCCAACACACTGCGACAGGCCTGTTACGCTCGTGCTCAAAGATGTACAGTTTACTTAGAAATGCGGCACAAACTCAAGCGTGCGTGCTAACATGCACGGAGTGTGTCAACAGATGCCATCTTTGAAGAATGTGTACAAAGAGATTACCATATGTCACGGGAAAGGCAAGACTTTGTGTTTTGGCTGGCAGCGGTTCATTCTGCTTTAGCGGGAAAGGACATGGAGGTGATTAGATATATACGGCAGGGGTCTCTCTCTCTCTCTGACACACACACACACACACACACACATATGCATACACACAGTAATGATGACAGTGCTTGTCAGCATGGCTGTTAGAATGGCAAGATAGGCATATGTGTGTGTGTGTGTGTGTGTGTGTGTGTGTGTGTGTGTGTGTGTGTGTGTGTGTGCGTGCTCCTCTGGGGAAATCTCCAGGCTGGTGACTATTCTCACACACTCCCTCACTCCTACCTTCTCACCTGTCCTCAGTTTACTCCTTATTAAAGAGATCTCCAGCATTTTTCAACCTCGCCTCTATCCCCTGTATCTGTAGTGTACGTGTGAACCATTTCAGAGAAGAAGCTGTTTCAGGGAAGACTTTGTAGTTGTCCCAAAATTACTAGCATAATTGTGTGTGTCTGATGCCACACCGACACTGCAAATTATTTGGGAAAGCTTTAGTATCGCACGGCTGCACTAGTTCACTCAGATTTCATTACTAGATCCAAAGAAATTGGGAACCTATTCACTAAAACCAGCTACGTAGCATTGCTTGTTGTTAAATATTCCCTGTAGTTGGAGCAAATATAAATAGCACCTTAAAATAAGATATAAAGTATAGTTAGCTGGTTAAATGTAATATCTAGCTTGCTAAAATGCAGCAGAGAGGGTGTCATTCTGGTAAACATTTCTAGCTAAAATGGGTTGGTAGTTAGCTACTAGTAGTTAGTCACTACTCTATAAAATAAAATATTAAATTAAAAATTAAGGTATTACTAAGGTATTAGTTCACTGCTGTGGAGATAAACCTCACCTACATCACCTAGCAAGCCAGCTTTACGTACTGTAATACACCAGTGTCGGAAAATTGGATAAAATTCCATAAGAAAATGCTAAGATTTTCCCTCATGTCCTCCTCATCCTCACACCTTTACTGAGAGTGGAATAGTTGCAGTTTTTGCATTCTACAGTCGCATATGAATAATTAAATGATAGAATTCGACAACTAAATTATACGTAAAAAAAACAGGTTTTCTGTTTTTTTTTTTTTTCTCAGTGCAGGGAGAAATGTCGAATTTTTTATCCGTGGTAATCAAACATGCACTACAGATGGAGATTAGGTTGGAAAACGCTGGAGTACTCCTTTAATCCCGCTCGCTTTGTGTTGACAAATTGATAGAAACAGGGTCGAATGGTGGCCACACCGCAGTGGCTGGCCAGGAGCAGAGCGCACAGCCCAGAGGATCATGGGTACATGGATGATTAATGAGCTGAACACAGTCGTGTGACTGGAGCTCTCCCCTGAGGGGAGGAGAGAACAACACTAACACACACACACACACACACACACACACCTACAGTACTGCTTTGAAAGCACATACACTGCACGCAGCCACTGCTGTTGTCCTCTGTGGTACACACACACACCATGATTTGTCCTTTATGGCAGCTCTGAACCACGCATAAAAGATAGACATTAAACATCTAACGTCCGTCTATTACAAGCAGTGTACGTGAGACAAAAGGGAAAAACAAGCACACACACAAATCATACGAGAGTAAGAAAATGAAGTGGAGCTCATGAAAATCCGGTTAGCTCTGAAAAATGTTCGCATCCTAAGTTCACTCGAGAAATGTGCGTAAATTTACATATAATTCACTAAGGTGTACGTCGATTGGTTGGCTTCAGAACGTATAATTAGCGATTACACTGTCAAGTTTATATCATTTATTTATTTCAATCACACACACACACACACACACACACACACACACACACACACACACACACACCAGTTTAATGAACATTATGGGTTTTGTACTGTATTCATGACTTGAAAGAAATTGATCCAAAACAAAACCATAAATGAAAACAAATTAAACAAGCTGTTCAGTTAGGACAAAAGTATTGGCGCCCTATACAATGAGGAACAGTTAGTATGTGTCTATGCTAGCCAACTCGCTGCAAAGGCTGAGCTGCGTCACTGAAAGATTCAGCACACGTCGTGCTCACGAGGTGCTCTTTCACCTTTTAGCTGTCATTTTGTCGTTTTTAGCTTTTAGCAGAAATATCAGTGGGTGTGGCTAGATGTAAATCGTTAAATGATTCGCTCTTCTTAAATGAATTGGTCTGATTATATAGAAAATATACACATTTGTTAAAACATTGCCATATTTTGAGGTCGGGCTATTTTTCTTTTTCTTTTTTTTTCTTTATTGGTTATATTTTAAATTAGGGTACATGATTGCGTAATCAGCTATGAACTAGCGGCTCTGTCCCTGAGTACCATTAGCTCCTGAAGATAAAAAAAAAATGGACTAATAACTAATAAGCAAAATTTCTATTTCTTTGGTGCCAAAACTTTTGTCATGGAGTGCAATGGAAAAGGCCATTCTTCCCCGACAGCGCCAAAGCAGGCCTTCATCTTTCTAATGAAGCTTTTATTACTGCTTTCTTCTTCTTTTTGTCTATATCCTTTTCTCTTTGTTCCTGTTTCTCTCCTTCCCTCATTCAATCCTCCTTTCTCCTCCTTTTCCTCCAAAGCTACTCCCTTTTGTTTCACTCTTTCCTTTCCTTGTCCTTTCCCTGAGTCCACTCACTGTGTTTAGAAGGCGCTTAACCTATCACTGAGTGAGTGATGCTTCACATTCGTCATTCTTCTCAGCACACACACACACACACACACACACACACACACACACACACACACACACACCTCCATCAATCTTTAAATGCATACACAAAGCTAAAGAGATAACCGCTACAAAATCAACACGCTCTCCCGGGTTTTATGCATTCTCGGGTTTCCTCTCGGCAGACAGAGAGTCTGTGTGTTCATTCAGCCTCGTTGTGGACACGATGTTCTCCCCTTGCTGTCTCCTCTCTGTTTTTAAAAGCATTTAGCGGAGCCCCGATCTCCCCGAAACCCCCTTCCTCCCCACTGTGGCAGACGGCAGAGTTGTGTTTGACCTTTGAGCCGCAGTCACTAATTACAGCGGGGTGGCGACAGTTCGAGTGCCTCGTCTCCAGCTTGCTCAAGCACATCATCTAATTGGAAGCTCTTTCACCCTCCACTGGCCCAGATTCCTCTGACTGAGTCCTGACAATGGGGAGAACCCCCTCCTCTACTCGCCCTCTCCGTCTCTGCAAGTCTCTTTTGATAACTACGCTACCCCCTTCATTCACAAGGTGCTGGTTCTGTAAACCTCTCTGTCCTTTACCATCATAAAAATGCTGCAGGTTTGGACCCAAGTCATGAATTTGTGCTCTCGAGCACACAATACGCTCGCTGTTCAAGTCATAAAAAAAAACGCTGTTGCTAGGCAACCAGAAGACATTTGAAGCCTGACCCTTAAGTAGATAATAACAGAATCTAGCTAGTGTGTAGTTAAGTCATTTATACCAACAATGTAAATACAGAACGGCAGCAGAAATGAGACAGAATGATCAGAAATATCAATATTTTTCTCAGACATGTTGGTAAATAAAGAAAAGGCAGTGTGTGACTCGAATTACACAGTTTTCACACTTAGTGTCAACCATTAACCAGATTTCCGTACTGAAAAACAGTGAAGTTGCACTACAGTATGTGAACATGAAGCTTTAAGGGAATTTTGACTTTCAAAGTGGTGAAGATCACAAGAGTGGGCTGGTTATGTGGAAACGGCTGTTACCCGCTCGGCGGCCATCTTGGCATCTCTCCCGGGCAGTTATTTTCAGTCATACAAGTAAGAAGAGGCTCATATATACTTAAATGAGGAGAGACCCATATACCAGAAATGTATCGATGAGATGATGGTTCAAGCACAGATTTGAAATCTCATTTCTTCATAATTAACGAACGTATATCTGTGCGTTTCTCAGTGTAATACTCTGATAGGCTGGGTGTTTTCTGCTAACAAGATTATTGGCTCTTTGTGCTGTGTTACACACAGTTTCATTCATATAAGCAGCGGCCTGTCTCTTTTCAAACCATCTTTGTCTGAAATGAGCACAGGAACTGGTCATGTCTAGGGCTGGGCATCATTTTGTTTCCATAACAACAAGCTATTTTCATGATAGCTATAAGATAAGACATGAGCAGTGTGGTTTTCAAACATTAGAATTGAGAAAAATATATACTATCTTAAAAGAGTTTGATTTTGGCACCTAGGTTTAGCTTAAACACAGATCTCCAGCATCCATGAACCACAGGTCAGAAAAAAGCAAGTGAAGTTCCTCAGGGCTCAATTTTAGGACTGTTTAATATTTGATGTTTTTTTCCCTCCCTTTTCACTTTCTTACTCACTCTTAATTCCTACTTCCTCATAAACCCCCTTATATCTGTCTAATTTCCTCCTCGTCTGTCTCTGCTTACTTAAAGGCAGGACAATGACAGAGACACATTCCGATCCGAGACACATCGCCTTCCTTGTCGTCGCGGCCCAGACCTCCTCCAGGACACAACACACACACACTCCCCTCACATACACCCCCAAAGGGACCATCACTTCCCAGCCCTGCCTCAGCGAGGTCAGAGGTCAACCTTTAAATAACACATCAGAGTCTGCGCCCACCCCCACGTCTCACACATCCGACCCTGTGACCTCTCCACGTACTCACACACTCATATATAGTATACACACATCACACTTCATGCATTACGCTATGACATGCATGTGCTCTTTGAAATTTGAAGAGAGCAAATGCTGATTTTTACTTTGCAATGTTCACGTGAATGATCACAAAAGAAGAGAGAGTACAGGATGCAAGAGGTCAGCAGTCTGACCCTTCGTGCTTTCAGACAGCTCGTCTGCCATATTCAGGGGCTGACCTGTGACCTCTGACCTCGCCCTGAGCTCCACCTGTACCAACGTGAGCAGGTGGTGGATGTAAGGGATGGGGAGATCAAAAGATCAAGCGTGAGATGATCTTGACTCCACCTTGGCCCCGCCCCCTGAAGTCTGGGAAAAGTCTTTTGGCTTTAAACAGAAAACGAAAAAGACGCACAAACGTCTCATTATGGGCCGAGCGGCCAAGCAGCAGCTGTTTAAGAGGTGACAAAGTTAGTGAGCGGACAGGTGGAGGAAATACGAGCCTACACACTCTCTCACACACACACACACACACACACACACACAGAGGATGATAGTTACTCTAACAGATAGACACTGCAGCGAAAATTATGTGTACTGTGGTATAAGAGCAATAAAACACTTCAGGACATTGTGTTATAGGAAAATATCCCGGGTGGTGACAGTCGCGGTAACTCTGCTTCGCGTCGGGCCGCATCACATCACCTTGCTGTTGATTATTTTCCTATAACAGCAAACCTACTTTGCATAATATCTAAACTCTTAGCAAACATTAGCAATGTCACCAAGCAGGCATAATATTAGCGCTCTAACATTCAGATGAAAGATTTACCTTCTGTACGTAATGTTAATGAATTCAGTTTTCGACATAGGCTGCTTTTGATCATGTGTGCTTTTTTTTGTTTTATGTAATCCCTGGTTCATCTTTGATATCGTGGCCTACAAGGCAGATTACAGACCTCTCTCTGCCTTGCATATATGTTTGCAAAATCACTGACTATCAACAATGCATTTTTCATACATTTCACTCTCATCCTCTGACCCTTTCCCTAACCGCCTCCTATCCTTTTATCTCTCACTCTCTCCCTCCCTTTCTCTCCCCTTCATCGAGGAGCATCCATTATGCATGCCTCTCGCACCGCCTCTTTACACGGGTCAGCGCTGTCTCTATCACTGACACTTTTTTTTTTTTTGGGGGGTTTATTCACATACCAGCGCCTGTGCTGTATGAAGAATTCTCCCTGTTTTTCTATCTCCCCCAATTCCTCTCGTCTTCCTTTCCCTACATTCAGCACCATCCTCTCGACCTTTTCTTTATCTTACTGTGACATAATGTGAATAGAAGCAAAGGATAAAGAATGAAAAACTGAGACAGAAGGAATTAAAAATAAATGTGCTGTCCCTCTATTCATCCCTGACAGGCTGTACTGTAGAGTTTATACATTGCTGATTGGATATATTTCTCATGGGTGGAGCTAAAGATTGGCGCAGGGTGGCACTGGGTGGTAACTGCCTCCTTCTGCCTTCCCTACTGCCTGTCAGCCCAACCATCACCTTGCTTCTTCAAGTATGACAATATACCAAAAAGTATTAAGTATATAGCTATAGTATATTAGCTCCAGATCTTTCCTCTTTAGCTTGACTTTTATTATGTACTTTTATATCAGGTCCTGCTTTCTCTTCTCAGATCTATGTTTATCTTTCAGAACAGAAAATCTATCCTTCAACACTGTGTGTGTGTGTGTGTGTGTGTGTGTGTGTGTTTTATACAGCTGCCAGAGTAAGGCCTGACCCTAATCAGTGTGAGGAGAAACAGAGGAGGACTTCTTTGGGTCAGAGGTCATGGTGAGTCAGCCATTATCCACTCCATTGGTCACATTCCTCGACTTTATGCCGGAGGGGTATTTTATGGATGGACACACACACACACACACACACACACAAACTGGCACCTCTGTTGCGTAGGAAAGGTGGAATGTGGGGCAAAAAGGGAACAGGGGCAGGAACGGGTTCAAGTGCAGGGGTGTATGTGAGGATTGAGTGAGTGCTGCGATTTCGCTGAGTAACTCTCACATGCTCTGAGTCATCATGGCTCATTCAAACATCGAATCAAACACAAATCCCTCCTTCTCCAGTCGTCACATTGCTCACCACAACCAGAACTACACTGTTTCTGGATTAACGTGACATTTCAGCACAGTCAACATGGAGGAGGCATTAATTTAGCGTCATTTATTTATTTATTTATTTATTTTTTTACGAGATGCTGTTTGACCCGGTTTTGCTGTTTGATATTAGAAGCATGTACACACAAACACTCCCACGTTTTTGACTTGCCACTGGTGTAAAAAACAAATATATCATACAAACGTTGCGCTTTATCAGTCGTGCCGTGCTGCCTCTGCTGAGAGAAAATACAATCCTTTAAAAAAATGTTCTAATGAGAACTAATAAGAAATAAATTCTCATATTGTGCTAGGGGGGAAAATTTGATGAATGTTTCTTTAATATTTATTTATTTAGTATGTAGTTTTCTTCTCGGGTTGTAGTTCCTGGAACAGTTTTACTTCCTGCTCCTGAGTCTGTCGCAGCAGTGTGGTGGAAATGCAGAACAGGAACTCATCCAGGAATTGGATGGAGTTCTTCTTCAGGAGGGTTCCTCGGCGGTTCCTGAGCATCGCTGGAGGAATTTTCGTCCAATATGACGTCAATGGTAAAGAGAGAGTTTGAAAGACAGAGCTCAACCTGTGAAGGTCTACAGCAAAAGAATGATCATGGAACGTGGAAGCTGCTCAGCAATACTGCCTTCCTGGGATAGAAGGTAAAACGTGGAAGGAAAAAAAAAAACCTCTTTCTTTTTCTCCTGGCCTTGTAGCCCCTAGCCTTACCCTGTCCTTTTCTTTTTCCTTTCTATCCCCTTTTAACGCACAGTTGCCAGCAGGGTCAGGAACCCAGGATGAGTGGAACTCATTATAGAGTCCCCTCATTTCCATTCAGAGCGGGACCCTCAGATCAACAGGGACGGGGAGCTGCATTCAGCACAACACTGCAGCGTGAAAGAATGATGGCACACAGACACAGCCCCTAATATCACGGTAGAGAAAGTAATGGAAAAGGAGAGATTGTGTGTGTGTGTGTGTGTGTGTGTGTGTGTGTGTGTGAGAGAGAGAGAGAGAGAGAGAGAGAGAGAGAGAGAGAGAGAGAGAGAGAGAAAGACATGTCTGCTATCATCAGCAAAACATTTAATAAACATGAGCTCCGGTCCATCAGCACGCAGGGACCAGCTAAGAGGTTATGCAAATCCAACAGCGTCCTAGAAGAATGGGATGAAGTGGAGACGGGATGGAAAACAAGAAATGAAAGCAGAGGAGAAATGAATTAAGAGCGTAGAGAGGGAATAAAAAGCAATATAGCAAGATAGAAGACGCACAAGTACTGAAAGCTCTCTCAAGTTTGATACGTGATGTTGTACTAAAAGCCTATGACCACACACACACACACACACACACACACACACACACACACACACACAAACAAACACGCCTCCTGATTTTGCCAAGCGATCCCTGGGTCAGCAAGGTCAGAGCTTACGTTTAGTTTAAATTCAATCATCCAATCACAAACATGACACAAAGATTAGCATAAAATAGCAGGTTTAATACCACAACCAGTGGCGTACCAGTTAACTAGCTAACCAAATTCAATTCAATTCAATTCAATTCAATTCAATTCAATTCAATTCAAATCAGTTGACACACACATTAACATTTGGTTCTTTTCACACTTGCCATTTTAAATTGACGTTTAGCCTCATATTACTGAGAAATCCAGCATAGAAGTAGTGGAGATGTTGGTGTAAATGCTATACCACCCAGCTGTGCTGAGTTATCACAGAAACTCAGCTTGGTTTTTTAGAGATCAATGAGATGATGAGTGTGATGCTGTTGACGGTGGTGTTAGCATGAACGCTGACGCTCTGGAAGCTGACCTGTTCGAGCAGAGCGTACATAAGAGGAGGTGCGAGAGTTGGACTGAGTAAAGAGCTAAAGCACCACTGCATCGCTCTCTTTAGAGCAAGCGAGGGCTACATCCCACTGCACCACTATCGGCAGGTAGACACACGGCATTGTGGGTAGTGTAGGAAACCTGTAACCAGAGTGAAAATAGATTAAACTTATGTCCATGTCATCATGTTTAATCTTCAGTCTTTAGTCCGTGGCCCTGATTTTCCAAACCGATCCCACAGAAACCGCATTTAGTTTCGTTTCAAATTAAAACCGCAGAGAAATCCTCATTTGGAATGTGCACATGTGACTTTTCCCCAGCGAAGTAGCACATTTGTTCGCGACTAATTATATTTTTAAACTATTGGCTGCCATCTGTTTGCTAACGTTTGGAAGGAAATGTAAATGGGAACGCGATTGAGGAAACATTGAGAGCAACATTTGGATTGATAAGCGACATAGGATTGTGTTTGCGCATGCTTGTGTGGGTGTAAGTGTGACATTCGCACATTTTGGATGACAAACACACAGATTTGAGGGCCCAGGTGTGTGTGCAGCAGAGTGTCTGTCTCACAGGATGGCTGTGTTCATCTTCAGTGCCATAGCAAGCTATGCACATGCACACACACACACACACACATACACACACTCACACACACAGCTCCTCCTGTCTGATTACACACTCTGTCTGGTTCACCATGTTGCCTGAGTCTACGCCAGTCTGTAGAGTCAGTGAGGCCTCCATCCTGGCTGGAGTTCAGCAGACCCTCTTGTCCCACCTGCTGCCCCCTCGTGGGGTCTCCTACATCCTTTCCATATTTTCCACCAAGGTTCCTCAATGTTTTGTTTTATGTATCATGGCTGCGAACCATGACGCAGCCATGATGCTTTAGTAATTAGTTATTAGCTTAACCCAAAAATCCTAGGTGAGAGGTTTGGTCATTCTATGAATCTTGAATTTGACCAATCAGAATCATTCAATACAGAAAGCTGCACCCTAAATGTATCTAAATCTGAAAACTACAGACTGTGGTACCATGGTTCAGGGACTAATATTTCTTCTGGTTTCTATGGTTCCAGAAAACATTCCTTGGTTTCTAATAAAGGTCCTGTATTGGAAATTATATTCCTGAGAAAGTTCCTGGGTTCCAGAAAAGTTGCTTGATTCAAAACNAAAAGGTTCCTGTGGTAAAAATTCACCTAAGGTTCCTGGATTCCAGAAAAAGCTCCTTGGTTCCTAATATGGTTTCTGTATTGAATCCTGTCTAATGGTTATAGGTCCCAAAAATATTCCTGGATCCCAGTAAAGTTTTCTGTCAGTCTTTCCAAGTAGGTGGAAAATGCATCTAAATTTCATGGGTTCCTAAAAAGGTTCCTGTCAAGGAAATGTGCTTAAAGTTCCAGAAATAGATTGTAGCTTCCTAAAAATAGGTTCTAAGCTTCCTGAAAAGTTCTACATTAGAAACATTAGATAAGTCCATTAGGTCCATCTAGAAAATGGAAATATGCATTATGTTCCTGAAGTGGTCCATAAAATTCCTGGTTTTCTAGAAATGCTTTTTGTTGTGAAAATGAAACAAGAAAAAAGGTTACTGGGTTCCTGAAAAAGATTATAGGTGCTTATACACCTAAAGCTCTCAGGTCCCTGGGTTCTTCAAAATATTCAGGGGTTCCTAAAACAATTGTAGGAAATGTGCATTTGTTGGGTCCTGGAAATGTTCCTGGGTTCCATAAATGAATCATGAGTTCCTGAATAAGTTCCTGTGGTAGAAAAGTGCCTATATTCTCATACTGCTCATCAGAGTCATGCATATTGTTGACCTAAGAAGAAAAATAATCAGCACAGCACCAACAAAGGAAACTGTCTGTGTTGGCACACACACGCACCCACACACACACATACAAACAATACAGGTCACAGGAGGTCCATCTCAGCAAGACCTCTGACCCCCAGTGACCCCTAACCACCCCTCTCGGCTCCAGACAAACACACACATGCCATCCTAAACGCAGTCCTGTGCAGTCAATGCCATAAAACTCTCCCTCCCAATCGTGACCCTGCATGACCTCTGACCTGACCTTCTGACTCCTGGCCTTGAAACATAAATCAGAACTACTGCGTCACTGGGAAGCCAATCAGAGTCCACCTCATCGTCCTTGCACGTTCCGTGAGAGGACAAAATGCAAATTGTAAATTCAGCTCTTCTTCCTAAGGACACAAAGTCCCAGAACTTCTGAAGCTTGCGTTTGACCAATCAGCAGTGTAGAGATTTAGACACTGCAGACTATGGAACTATGGTTCAGGAACTAATATTTAAACTGGTTAGACCATTCAGATACTTCTGTTTAACTGAAAAAGTTCCTGTGATAAAAATTCTGGTTCCTGTCATAAAAATATACCTAGACTCCTAGGTACATTTGTGGAAATGCTGGACCCGTAGATTATTTCAAGGATTTCAAGGTCCTAGAAATTCTCCAATGACTCAAGGATTTTTCCACGGATTTCAACCTGGGTTCCAGATGTTTCCTGTCATAGAAATCTGCCTAAACTTCTTGGATTCTTAAATATGTTGCTTGGTGGAAATGCTGCTGGTTCCTAATGAGGTTCCTAAAGTTTGTGCATATAGTTTGTGGCATCCTGAAACCATTCCTGGGTTCCATAAAAGATTCCTGAATAGGTTCCTGTTATGGAAAGGTACATTTTTTTCCACATTCATGTCATCATGATTCTTGCTAATCAGAATCATGTGCACTGTAAATGCAGTTCACTTTGGACAATAAACTAGAACCCCAGGTTCCAGTTCTTGTTTGTGATTGTGCAGTGTAAAAACGCCCTGAAGTAACTTCTGTCTAAACCAAATCCAATATGAAATACTGTCTATAAAAAAGTGCTACAAATTTAGCAGCCCAAGTTTTGCTAACACACCATGCTGTAATTAATTTAGAAACAAACACTGCAAAGTAACAGCGTTATGCCATGAGCACAGACAGACGGGACCAATCAGGATAAAGTACGACGGTTTGGTGCCTAGTGAACTGTCCGAGGGGCTCGGACGGGGCGGGATGCTGTAAAGAAGCTACGCTATATTTCACCCAGCATGCTAACTGAGGAAGATGTAGCGCATGATAAAAGCAGCGCACTGCCTTGTGACAGATAATCATTCGTTTCCTGCGTCTCAGCATTTCGCCTCTCAGACGTGGTGTCTGGCATATGGACAGCTTTATAGCACAGAACTCAATCACAGACGTCCCTCAGGAACCACACACAGACACAAACGTGCACACACACACACACACACACACACACACCATACAACGAGTGCAGGACTGATACACAACCCTAACTATCATGCTCTGACTGTTCTGCCCTTAGTAATTAAATAAGCTGTACTGTTAATCAGCTGTCTTTAGACTGGAAAATGAGAGGTGTGTAAATTAAAGCGTCCCTTACTGGATAAAAATGAATCCACTGTTAGTTTGGATTTGAAATGGTTCTATATTGCATGCATTGTGAAATGTATTACACCATGACGAGTACTCTGGCAAAATACTTAGTAGTACTTCTTCCAAATTGGTGTGTCTGTGGCATTCTGGAAACATTCACGCTAACATACTGTTTACCACATCCTGCTCCGGGGCAGGGTTTAGCAGGAGCCAGCGTGAGCCAATGTGTTTGTTTTAAGGCCTTGAGCTGTGCTGATTCAGGTAAAAAAAAACAAAACGTGTCTCTCACCCCTGATGTGAAGGCTTTAGAGGGTGTGTGAATGTTTGTATGCACAGATGGTATGTGTGTGTGTACTGTTATGCTAAATCCAGCTCTATCCAGAAGGCTAGTTCAGTTCGGCTCTCTCATGCCTGAGCAGCTCAGTGTTCTCTCTTTCAACCGCTCGGCCCCCCTGCACGTCAGGTCATGCCTTTGAGGCTGAGGGTCCTGGTCAGTGTTTTGCAAAGCTATGAAAGATGGAGAGAGGAGGAAAAAGAAAGGAGGCCTCAGAAGAGCCTGCAGCCGCCCCGTCTGAACACGGGAGCTCAGCTAACAGGATTAACTGAGCTGAAACGCTTTTAGTCTGATCCTCCAGAGAAGGAGAGAGACAGACAGGAGGAGGGAACGAGAGAAACAGAGAGATAAAGAGACAGAAAGAGGCTTCCTGTCTCAACAGTGACCACGGCCACCATTCTTCTCAAACGTCCACATGGGAAGGCTTCTCTACATGCGCTTACTCAGGTTCACTGAATAATGAGTAAAATCCTGGAGCTGTTTAATTAGCACTGTCCTGTGTATTTACTGTCCCATGTGTGCTGCATCATGCTAGGGCTGTAGGACTCGAGTCCAGCTCAAGACATTTTTCGTATTGACTTGAACTTGTCTCTAACTTACTGGTGGTCTTGGGCATTGGTCCTGTTAAACATGGTCTTGGAAAATGTAGCCTAATGATTGACAGAGTGCACAAATGAAGTCAAACGAAGTCTAGTTGAAGTAAATGCTTGGCCTTGAAAATAATTTGATGGTTTTCTGTTTCATTCTCGACTGGGTCTAGCTTTCTTTTGAACTTAATCTCGACTTGGCCTCGACCGCCTTGACATGGTCTTGACTCAATCTCGGCTAGTCCAAGTCTTGGACTTGACAAGGGCAGTCTTGAAGAAACAACGTTTTTTTTTTTTTTTCCAATGTACACCCAGGATCTTTAGGTTCTCTAGATCTGTAGGTTTCACCACAGGAACACTTTCATTAACCAAAAAACATTTCTGGAACCCAGGATTGACACTAAAACCATGTTGACTTGTCTGATCAATGACCAGAAATAACTAATGAGAATTGGCCTAATGCTTACAGAACCAGGATAGATCCTGTGTAAATTAAATGGAGTATTTCTATAAATATGAATATTATATATTTCTGTTTTCTGTTTTCTTTGTTCTACACACTCAACCTGAAGTCATTACAGGTGTGAACATTAGATAAGTCCGTTAGGTCCATGTCCATTGAACCACAATTAAAGCACTTTTGTTTTAGCTATGAATAGCTCTGTTAGTCACACTCCAGAGTACCATCAGTTCCTGAAGTGGAAGAAGTGCAAACATTCCTTACTGAAGTAAAAATAGAAATAATATATTTTGCAAAATGGCTAAACCGTTTTTCTATGGCTAAACCGTAAACGTTTGTATCTCAGTGCTTTCACCAAGCAAACACTGAAACTAGCTAATGACAGCTAATAACTCTGACAATATAAACTAGCTTACACTGTAATAAACTAGCTAACACGATCTGGCTAGATTAATATGCAGCTAATGTCAAGTATTTTTTATTTTATTATTATTTTATTTAAGAGAGAATTCTTGAAAGACAAGCACATAAAGGATGTTCTTTTGTTGTTGTTTTACCTCCTTTTTGGTGTAAGATACTGTTGCTCACATTTATGCAGACAAATCATGAAATGAGGAAATAATTACATCAGGGGATTAGTAACTTCTCTGCTCTTGTTATAACAGAAAGTAAAAAGTGAAATGTGTTGAAAGAAAGTGAAAAAAGTGAAAAAATGCAGATGCTTCCTGCTTCTCATTAGTTCCTGTTGGTGCTGATGTTAGGCAGGAAACAAATACCAACCAAGTGGATCCTTTGGGACAGGAGAGAGCTAGTTAAGTTTGCATACATTTAGCTCCTGAAAATAAATCACTCACTTTTCCTTGGACTGAGAGTTAAAGCTAGCTGGCGCTAAAAGGTCTATGGAAAAACGCTCGTAAGTTCAGTGCATGTCTNGCCACACTAGAGAGTGCTGACTTCTCCTCGTTAGCCTCATGTTGGCTCTAGTCAGGGCCGTCAGATCACAGAACATCCAATTACTAAAGCCCTAAGTCAATTAAGTTGAATTTGATTTAGTCAGCAGTGGTTAGTGGGCTGTGTAATGCACACCGGCGCTGGCCACAGTGCAGCCAGATACAGCCGTGTCTTACACACTTACACACACACTGTCTAATGATGCGTGGCTTAGAGACAGGAAGCCTTGGAGCGGCTGATGTGGAATAAAATGGAGGAATGTAGGAGAGATTGTTACTCAGGATCAGTAGAGATGCACAGAGTCCATGGTTTAATATTAGATATTATTTGATAATTCGATATAGTTTTGAACTACATCTGTTAAACGAGGCTAAACACGACTTCAACATCAGCCTCCAGAAGTGGTTACAAATTTTAAAAATTTCTCTGCATCTTTTAGCAGTGAGCTGTTTTTTAATTATATTAAAAAAACACTTTCTCGTTAATCCCTCCTCTGGAAATGGAAGCTGTTGCTTTTTCCAGTCAAGCAATATCTGCAGTGTAGCTACAAAGCTGAACGAGTAAAAGCTACGATATTATAGGCTTTTTGCTATGAACAGTCTGGCAAGCACCACCCAAGAGTACCATTAGTTCCAAAAGAGGTAGAAATACTGTAAGTAAATGTACACCCATACAATACAATACAATATAAAGCATAGTATAACTTATAGCTTAGTATAGTATAGTACACCTATACAATATAGTATAAAGTATAGTGTAACTTATAGTAGTGTATAGTACACCTATACAATATATATATAAAGTATAGTGTAACTTATAGTAGTGTATAGTACACCTGTACAATATAGTATATAATATAAAGTATACTATACCTTATAACATAGTATAGTGTATTATAGTATAGTATAGTATAGCTACATAATATATTATATAGCATAGTATACATATACAGTATAGTGTACAGTGTAGTATACCTTATAGCGTAGTATAGTATAGTACACCTATACAATATAGTATAAAGTATAGTGTAACTTACAGTAGTGTATAGTACACCTACACAATATAGTATACAATATAAAGCATACTATACCTTGTAACATAGTATAGTGTATTATAGTATAGTATAGTATAGCTACATAATATATTATATAGCATAGTATACATATACAGTATAGTGTATAGTGTAGTATACCTTATAGCGTAGTATAGTATACCTCTACAATGTTCAAACTTGAGACAACTATAATTTGTGAGCAGAAAAAATTAACAGGCTAGGACCCCTACCTTCAGTAGTACACATGCAAACATGCAGACACACACACACACACACACACACACACACACACACACACACACACACACATATACTTTCTCTCTCTCTCTCTCTCTCTCTCCCCGATACACTCACATCTCAGCCACAGTGCGCACAAAAGATACACTTCTGTGCTCTGATTAATAAAGGTCAATTAGCAATTAAAATTTCCATATTTAATCAACCCCCCGGGGTTGCGTTTGCCCTCCTCTTCTCTCCTCCCATCTTCTTCTCTTCTTCCCTCCCTTCTCTCTCTCTCCTTGTGTCAGTCTGTCTATCCTCTGTTCTTCCTCCTGCAGGGACACACTGCCTCTTGCTGGGAGGAAAAAAGCCTTGAGATATGATAAGCAGTAAACATGCTGAGGGTATTTCACACACACACACACTCACACACACACACTCTTCTGCCCTATACAAATGCACCCTCCTTCTTCTTCCTCCCCCCCCCAGGTGCCCTGCCATCGCAGGCGTGCGTCCTTCTGACAACTGCCTTCCCTCATTAATCTTGATGTGTCTGCTCACCGCTGCATTCTTCCACGGGCTTTCAACCCTCTCGCTAATTGCAATTAATCACCAGGCGAAACAGATGCTAGGAACAAACGCTCAAAAACAGGGAGGAGGGAAGGGAGGAGGAGGAGGAGGAGGATGGGTAAGAGGAGGAGGGGTGAGTGTGTTGATGAAGCTGTCAGCAGGCGCTGATGGGTGCCCGGGGTAAAAGGGTGCGAGGACAAGCACGACCCTGTCACCAAAACCCCCATAGCATTTGTCAAATCCTGCTGCACTGAACGACAATAAGGGCTAATAAAGTAGAGACGGGATTATTATGGACAGAATCAGCGGGGTGGGTCGCTCCATCTCCCCTCCTCTTCCTAAAATTTATTAATTTATTCATTTATTTATTTATTTCCTACTACGACTAGACACTTAGGTATTCAATTATTAAACCTGCTGCTTGATCTGCTGTTTTACTCAAATCCTTTCACTGCAAAAAAGAAATGTTTTAACAAATAAAACCAGCTAATTTATCTAATATTTGTCATCACGAGGTTATTATAAAATAACGAAAATTTATAAAAGTAATTATAATTTAAATAAATTAAAAAAACAAAGAGAAATTAAATAAAAAACATGAAATTAGTACAAATGTCTTAAAATAGTGTCTTAGCTCTTGCAAGTTCCTTTTCTTTTAGTTTCTTTCTTTCTTTGTCACTTCCATCCTTCCTTCCTTCCTTCCTTCCCTTGTCATCCATGCTTTCCTTGGATCCTTCTTTCCATCCCTCCTTTCTCTCTTTGGTTGGTTATTGTTAACAGGTATTAAGTCTTTTCCAAATATCTTAGCTCTGATGTGTTCTATGATTGAAACAGCTTTATTTAATGCAAATGGCCTTGAACTCTACACATCACCTGCAAGGGTAAAAAGGGCTCAGTGAACATGTTTGCTTGCATTAGAACACACACACACACACACACACACACACACACACACACACACACACACAGAAACAAGGATTAGATAGAGCAATCACAGAAAGTGCAGAGGCAGATCTAATCAGTGGGTGTGTGTATAAGCTTTAGACTGAAATATTAAAGATGGCCGCCCCCACGGTGCTCATCTCTGCCTGCTCAAAAATGGCCTCAGGGCACACAGCAAGGCAAAAGAGCAGCCAGAAAACCACAGAGAGTAACATTAACAGCCTCTCGCAAAACACAGATTCAGCTCCGTGTGTGTGTGTGTGTGTGTGTGTGTGTGTGTGTGTGTGTGTGAGAGAGAGAGAGAGAGAGAGAGAGAGAGAGAGAGAGACTGTAAGACAGAGACCAAGCTTTGATTTACAACACAGGAGAGTTGGTGCAACGAAAACCCTTAGTTGTGGCCAGATGCTCTGTTAGAGAACTTCTGAAGCAACAGAAAAAATAATATTCAAGAAAACTGACTAGCATATCTAGCAGACAGCTAGTTATCTAACTAGCAACTTACAACACAAATAAAACATAATTAGAAAACATAACATATTAGTGTCTTTATTTAAAATAGTTTCAATACCTGACTGAAGCAGTGAGCTGGGATTTATAACAACGTATTTATTTATTCTTATTTATTTATTAAGCTTTCTTACAAAACAAACCTCCCTGACCTTAACGCAAGCTAGCTAGTGTGCTAACTTAGCTAACACATTTTGACTGCTATATTTTGACACTTTTTTGTCTGCTGTCAAATATATCTGCTACTGAAATCTCAAACATTACTTGTGACAAATGCAAGCTAGCTTATTTTTCTTTAGCAGCTAACTAGCTGACTAAATATGTTAGCTAGTTCTAGTGGTATTAGGCTAGTACATATTCATTGTATAGCATCCTGGCATTGTTTCTACTACATACTGTATTTTAGTGGTTTAAAACTATATGTTGAAGGATACTTTAACATGGAATGAAGCACACAAGTTTTTCTAACTAGAATACTGAGCTGTGGTAGAGAATTCCCAATTCCCCAACCCTCTGCCTTGTGAAAACCGACTTCCAAACTTATTATGGCAACCTTGTGACACGCACATAGAGCATAGATGGAGATGGAATGAATATGGAAACCGAGTGAAAGGGAACAGTGCTCATAAATAGCTAAGGACCGAAGGAACGAGGTGAGACTGAGGCCGTGAGAGCTGTCTGTCTGGCCTACAATATCTCTCTTTCCAGTTTTCACTCTCAGTCAGTCACCTGCCTATCAAACATTCATACCCAGCAACCATGCAGCTCCATGTTAGCTGCCTCATGCTAACACACAAACACATGCACAAAGGGGTCTCGCTAAGTTTTCTCTAAATACTGACAACTCTAAAAACACCAGTTTATCTCTTGCCACAGCTTTGTACCAGTTGATCTGCGTGCTAAATGCCAAACAAGGTGAACAAATTCTCTGTGTGATTAAATAGGTAGATTTGAGAAACCGAAAAGGGTCGGTACTGACACGTGTAACTGGAGTTTGATCGTGACTCCACAAGAAAAATCTCTGTGTTTTCCATTTGTCTCTTTTTTTGTCTTCCACTTTTCAATCTTCTGACCTAGGTGGCTATTTTTCTTTTTGCTAACTCTTTGCTAATGATGACGTGGTCCTTTAACTAGCTAACATTGCTAGCAGGCTAATTCAATCCTGGTTTACTGTTACACCACGTATATATTCTGATAATAGCTAATGCTATTTTGGGTGTGACTAATCAAGGTTTGCAAGTTCAATAAAAACCTTTAGACCACAGACGACGACTTAAGCTCCAAGACTAACCAACCTTCCACAACTAAACAAAAGATATTGTCGTAGCAACTATACTTCAAAGGTGCAAGGGGGCATTTATTTAACATTTATGGAAGGAGTCTCCAGTGTCAGCACTTTGTCAGAGTCTTCAGGACAGAGGAATTTATGCTTTGCAATTTCTCAGTAATATGTCAAGCTTCATTTTTTTTTTTTATCTTATAACCTTCAAGAGAGAGTTTATCGCAGCTATAATGCAAGTGAAAAATATGAACTAACGTTTTGTGGATGATCCACAACATTAAATGAAAGTACAAATGGTTAAGTATGATGTGACCTTCTTCAGTAATTAAAAATATGGAACATGGTATCCAGCAGCTCTACATTCACTCCTTTACCAGAAGCAGACTAAGGCGCTGTTTTCATCACAGACAGAGGACGAAAAGCCCTGAACTGTGTCCGTGCTTTGGCAGGATGAGATAAAGGAGGCTCAGAACACTGCTTCATCACAAACTGTCTATACAGGAAAGTTTTACTGTGACGTAAAGGAAGCACAGACACACACACACACACCATGTGTGTGGTTGTGTGTGTGTGTGTTTGTTCATATTTTTCGGGGTCTGTCGAAGCAGGGGTCGACGTGTGGAGATAGTTTTATTCATGAGCAGGAAGTAAATTGTTGCTCTGCCAAGACCAAGCACTTAACCCTTTAAAGAGAAAACGCTCGACTTGTCGGATAAATTATTTACTTCAGTGCTGTAAGAGCATTTATTACACCGAGGGCGAAGGATGATGATGATGATGATAACGTTTGCTAATGAAGTCAGTCGTCGGGGTGACGTGGTCTGGGGCACACAGACTGACCCGCTTACACCAACAGCCGCTGCGGGAGATCATCAGAAATGGGCAGAAGTCATTTAATAAGGGGGTCTGACACATAGTAAAGGGATACTGCTGTGTTTTTCAGCCTAGACTTCATATACTGAGTCTGTACAGTATGTGTGATTACCACAGACGTGTATTTCAGCACACAGCCCTGTATTAAGTAACTGTAACTGTGCATTCCTAAGCCTTGTTTTCTCCAGTGCCTTGTTTTATAATTGCGTGTAGTAGAGATGACACGTTATCACTTTTTCTCAAACCTTGACTACCAGCAGATACAGATACTCATCCGATATTATTTTACTTAAAAACTACTAAGCTTTAAATGTTTTTTAAAACTTAAATAACTATAATAAATCATTCCCAAGGAAAGAAAAAAAAAATCCCTTTATATGTAGACTTTTCCAGTTCCAAAAATAAAATTCTTTTCCAAACTTCGCTATCTGGTACAGGATCCAATATGCTTTCTCCGATATCTGATCTACTATATATATTTTTTCTGGCTATTTCAATGCTGGGTATCAGATCACACGGTAGACATCATACGTCACAAAGGAGCAAAACTAGGAGCGGTCAAAAGGGTAGAAGACTTGTACCTAATAAGGAATTATTTTTAATGTTGTCCTGTTCTTTGTCCCCTGCCTTGGATATTAAGACTGATTACTCGATTACTCCTAATAAACAGCAATTTTATGAACTTGCATCCTGCCTCTACTAACCTCATGTCACCGAGTGTTTAACGTGATGCTCCATCTACGATTTAAATATGATCTTTGTGCTGCGATGCTTTTTAGGAATCTCAGCCCAGGTGATGTTTTTGCTCTCCTCCCATTTCAACACTTTTGTCTTCCTGTAGCTCTCTGTGTGCTTGGTGCACTCGTGTCAGTCACTGCTGCAGTGTCTAAAGCGCCAGAGATTTCACTTAGGGTAATTCTGTTGAAGCAATCATAACATAATAACGGCAATTTGATCTCGTCCTGAATGACTGCATTTTCATATTACGCTTCCAGGCTTCTCTTTTCAGGCTCGTTCTGGCTGCCTCTCAGTCGGCTTCATGGCGAATTTCTTTTTGTAATGTTCAGCACTGGGGTTGCTCTGTATATGTGTGTGTGTGTGTGTGTGTGTGTGTGTGTGTGTGTGTGTGGTGTGTGTGTGTGTGTGTGTGTGTGTGTGTGTGTG
>CM074950.1:25315459-25327538 GCA_037577455.1 Pangasius macronema
GTAGAGTCGCACCTAAAAGCTCATCCTAGGACTCTTAATCCAAGTGCACACTTTCAAAGTGGCAGAATCACTGAGCATACTCGGAATTTGTGCTCTGCATTTAACCCATCCAAGTGCACACACACAGTAGTGAACACACACACCCGTGAACANCTCCCCCACCTACAATCCCTGCCGGACCCGAGACTCGAACCCACCACCTTCAGGTTCACCTTCAAGTTACAAGTCCAACTCTCAGACCATTAGGCCACGACTGCCCTACATGACTTTAATCATTTGGGCAGACAACAAACCACTTATGTCACCACACACGTGTGATGTGTCAGAGAGCGTCTATGATGTGAAAAACGGACCTCTCTTTCCTGCTGAAGTGTGCCTGTTTCCCAAATCCTGCTTTGTCACAAAAAATAAGCACGAGATCTGTCTGTCACGTGACTTAAAAGAAATAAAGAAAAACATAGAGGAAGGATTGGTTGGGGAGCTGCAGGCAGCGAGAACTGAACTGTCTGTTCTGCAAAGAGAACAGGAGCTACATTGAAAAGAAACATCCTGCTGCGCCAGGAATCATGTCGTGTTTGGTTTTATTTTTGCTGTTCCTAACAACCATTTGAGTCTGACTATGACATGTAAAATAATTTCTTACAGAAACATTATTATGGTCCTTACATTGTGTCCTCACACTCACATACGAATAGATGGAAGATAAACTGGATTCAGGGATCTGCTGCACGTGACAGGAGATGAATACATCATCTCAGACTCTCACTGGCTGGTTCTCATCACTGTTCGTGCTACATGTCAGAATGCTCCTCATGTTGGATGTCTTTCTTACCAATGTCACACCTGGCTTGTTCTTTAGGGCTCTGAATCTACATCCAAAGACACTGATTAATACTGTCTTGGCTGATTTTTGTAGAAGGCTAAATAAGCCATCAGACTAAATTTTCATCAAAAACAAAGAGGTAATAATGAGTATGTAAGTAAAAGACTAATTCCTGCATTGTGCATTGATTCAGTAAACAGATGTCTCTGTGAAAAAAAACCTGGTCATGCATCACAACTACAGTACAAAAAAAAATCCAATATTGCGAGATACTTCTGTTATTCTGGCTTTCACTTTAAACTATAATTAGCCACAGTTAAACTCACTGTAAACGTGCTACAGTCAGTGGACTTTAAGTACAGCCTACTGCTGCCAAACACGATCCTCAGAGCTTCAACTGGAAAACCACTCGCTTTACAAACAAACCAGGAACGTTCCCACATGAGCCAAGCCTATCAATCCCAACACCACGACATTACACGCTAATTCAGAGTGGAATAGAGCTACAAAAAAAAAAATGCTTTTTACGCTTTGAGCACTTTGATTGGCTGAACTGTGTTACCATTGTGTTACCATGGGATCCAATTAAGGGATCCATCCCGGAATGGATCGGGGACGCGACCCATTTAAGAGCCACAGAGTCGCCTGTGACTGGGCCTGCGGCTTGTTAATGCTGCTAACACACACACACACACACACACACACACACACACACACTGTTCAGAAGACAGACAAAACCTCATGCCACAACCTTCCTCACACACATACACTAACATTTCCACACATATTTCAGCATGGAAGGAACGTAACCTCCAGCCCACCCTGTGTGAGATTAATAGCAGGGGCATTGCGCCAAAGCCACTGTCTCCTGCTTAATTCTTCTAACTTCAGGCTACGGCGCACCACAGAACACATTCTGACCAGAAAAACTTTACACACACACACACACACACACACACACACACACACACACACACACACACACACACACACACAGTCTCACACTAGATTCTGCAGGAAAAACACTTAGGGACAAAAAAATGCAGCACGCTTTATAAGGATGGGAAAGAGAAACATTTTCTAGATGTCATAATCAGACATAATCAAAGTTCTTTCAATGCATTCCAATTTTAAATACTCAAAAGTAAGTATTCGAACGCATTTGAGTATTAATGACATATGACGAGTGTGTCTTTATCACATAAATCAGGGAATTCTGTAAAAAAAAAACAAGGGGTTGTTTTCTTAAGCAAAGGAAAGAAGGTGACATCATCATTTATCATAAATGGTAATGCTTCTTTCTATCTATCTATCTATCTATCTATCTATCTATCTATCTATCTATCTATCTATCTATCTATCTATCTTCAGGAATCTAAATACACCCATCCAGGGTGTATTCCCACCTCATGTTCCTGGGATCGTGAGACCCCGGATCCACCTTGACCCTGATAAAGTGGTTACTGAAAGTGCGTGAGTGTGAGATAAAGCTAATTAACCATTTTTACAACTGGTGCCGATAATCCTGGAGCCGGCTTTGCGTTAGGTGAGTGAAAGTAGAACACAAGATCTTCACCTGCGAATACGTAAATCTTATGAAGGTTCCTCAGTGGAGATGGACAGGAAGAGGAAAAAGGAGGGCAGCAGATTAACATTCCACAGAGTGTGGCACTGCCAAGACACTCAAAAGTCTCAACTGGCATTTTAATCGCCTCATACACACACATATGCTGTGCAGAAAATGACAGGTATACTATGAAATTCAGACACACACACACACACACACACACACACACACACACACACTCCCATCTGCTCCAGCTACACAACAGCAGCCTCCGAGCTTGTCACTGTCACTCGCAGCTGGCCTATTCTCCCATCACTTCTCCACTGAGATGGGGGGAGGAAGAGTTCACTCCTCCTGTGTGCTGCCTTTTTCATTTCATCCTCCCTCTCCATCCGAGGTGGACGTAGGAAGGAAGGGAAATAAGGAGAGGACTCGAACACTCTACTCCTCTGTTCTCCGTCGGCCCAGACTATGCATCACCGTAAACAGTCATTTAACTCCTCCCCCATTCTAACACACACACACGCACACGCACACACGCACACATCAAACCGCATACACACGTGCATCATGTTTTAGTAAAAACACTGAAAATCCCCAATCAGCTATGTTTTTGATGTTGTTTGTCATTAATGTTCATCAAGAGCTTCTGGCGAAAGGAAGTGAAGCAACCATTAGAGGTGTGAAGAGATTGCCAATAACCAACAGGATCGAGGGATGGTAGCTTTTTTTAAAAAAAAAATGTCTATATGTTTGGGTTTCATATGTTCGTTCCATATATTCACACCAGGCTTAAAGTGTTTGATTTTTCCCAAAATAGATCAGAACTGGTGTTTTTTGCATTTCGATTTCCTTACAACAATCTCGTAAAATATTTCAATAAACATGAAGCACAAACCACAGCTTGTTCTATACACAAGCACTTCATTTTTTTATCACTTAGGTTGTTGTATATATAGTATGTGCTGTAGCTAGCATGTGTGGATATCGCACTAGCATGATGCGATCAGTGAAACCATGGCCACGCCCACTAGCAACCAGCACAGAGCCACTGAACAACATGATGTGAAAATTGCTGCTGGTGTGAGTGCAGGGTAAAATATCTGTTTGGTTACAACCTGACTGTTTTTAGAGGATGTAGGTGAGTGTGTGTGCGTGTGTGTGTGTGTGCGTGTGTGTGTGTGTGTGTTTGTGAAACCGAGCCCTGGCTAAAATGACGTCATAGCCAGTGCTATAGCACTATAACCCGCTGCATTAAGATACTATAATTTAAATGTGCATAGCTAAACGCCACAGTAAAACAATAATAAATTCAGAAAATTAAAAAAAAAAAATAAATAAAAACAAACTACTTTCATATATTTCTTCCTCTCAAGCTGTTTTCGGGAAAAGTAGACAAGCTGGAGCACTCCAGGCCTCGTCAGATTCTATTTGGAAACCATCTGCTTTGGCAAACGTTGTATAAAGTGGTACGATTTTGAGGAAAATCAGCTTTGTTAGATATGGACAGATCTGTCAGAAGTGGACAAACAAGAGAGTCTTACCACCTGGCTGGATCCTCCTGCCTCCGATCATCAGGGCGCCTAACTCGGGTCACTTCTCAGCAGACTTCTAGGCTAGTTTTGCCGTCTCAGTGTTTGAGGATTCATGAACGACGAACACGACATGCACTTGTGTAGCATCAGTTAGCAGAAGTGTTGTGTGTCTGTGGCTGTGGTCAGTAAGGTCTCAGACACCCACCCTCCTCCTCCTCCTCCTCCTCCCCTCTCCTGCTCTGCTTCCTGTGTGAAACTGGCCTCCTCTTCACCTTAATTGCATTATCAGGTCTCCTTTCAAGAAATAAATAAAACATAGGATGTGTGTGTATGTGTGTGTGTGTGTGTGCAAGGGTGAAGCTCATACACTCAGATTAAACTGGATTTCCACTGGCTCCTACAATCCCAGCAGGCACTTTGTCCTCGTCTCTGAAAGATGGAGCTTGTTTTGGGTGGAACTGCTCATCTGTTTCTCTTTCGCTTTAAAGCCGCTTAACCACAGCGCTGCGGAAGCGCTCATTCGATCACACACTGTTGCCAGCTTTCCCACACGCTTCACCAACCAAAACCATAGCAGAAGGAAGAGGTTGCAAAAGGTAATTATTTAAAACCTACGCAGGGCCTTCATGACACGTTCACAAGCGTTGAGCGAATCTTTTATAAAGCGGTGTGTATGTCAAAAACAAAAAAAAAAACAAGTGAGGTGACAACGGAGGTTTTATGACACTTTATACCACAGCGCTGCAGAATTCTCCAGTCTGACAGGTCTGAAGGTGCTGATTAATTTTCTGTAACAGCAGCTCTGACAAATCGCATGTTTATATGAACACACTCATTCATTAATAATAATAATTCACAAGGATTTAAAAAAAACAAAAACAAAAAAAGCAACATAATATACTGTAATTGACATGGTCAGGTTTTCTGTAAGGAGTTTAGCATTTATTTGTGGAAGGAGTCTCCAGTGTCAGAAAGTTTTCTACACATCGCATTTTTTTTCTAGGTTACATGACATGCAGATTATTATTAACCGAGCCTTATTAACTTCAAGAGACAGAAAAAAAAACCAGAGGATGGTGAAGGAATGGAGTGAAGTGTTTATATCTGCATCTCCAAAAGAACCGCTTTGATAAGACTCGTCTGTCATTTTACATCATTTCACGATAAACCGTTGCGTCTTTTAAACAAATACTTTTAAACATGAAAAACATCTGACCTTAAGATTTCCATTACAAATCAGTTTCAAGAGAACGTGTCAAAACTTTTGTGCATGCTAATCAGAAATGTGTTGGATAGATATTAGGTAAGAAAATAAATAAATAAAAAAAATAAAAAATGCTAGAATATCCTTTTAACAGAAAACCCCAGACACGATCAGGTAGATTAATCTCTTATCTTAGCCACACTTTCATCTTCTTTGCTTGTAAGTGAAGCACTCAGGATGGCAGCATGATGTAAGACTCTTGTCATCAGGACACATTTGGACTCGTATCCGTGGCTGTATAGGGAGAGTCTATTTGCTCGGGGTTGTACAGAGTGCATCGGCTCTTAATGCCTTAATGCGCAACTCGGCAGGTAGACGATGATTAAAACAAATAGAAGCTGACAAGCTGCTTCCGCTCTCTCTGTCCTTCTCTACAAGCATACTGGAATATCCTGTGCAAAGCGCAGCAGAGCTAGCAACAACTTTAGTCAAATCGAGACACCATCCTGTCATGTTTCCTTATTTTTCCAGTGTTGTCCTTAAATTAAAGTGCTCGAACCCTGTAAGGACATACTCTGTCTCTGTGTTAGTGCTGAAGAATTGTATAATCCAGTCACCTGTTAGAAATGCTAACTGTTGTGCTAATAGTTTTGGTATGTAAAATTCTGTGATGTGTTTGAGTTAAAAATACCGTGTATTTTTACCTGGAATGAATGAATTATTTTCTTGCGGGCTAAAAAAAAAAAAGCATACCTGCTACTACATATGAATATCCATTTTAAACGTTAGCTAGTCCAGATAGCTGCGAGTACATTAGCGCACGTTTTACACGGGATTTCAGTGTCTGAATCCGAGTTTGCAAGGTCGTATCATCAGCGCGTTGGAGCTTATTCCTCTGAATCTGTTTTATACTGTGAAAAGCTGTTTTAAATGAAAAAAAAAGGACTGAGCTACGGCTAATTTGAATACATGGATAAACCATGAAGCTTGATTACACAGAACATTTGCAAAGATACAAAATTCCCACATCATGAATGGAAGGAAATTTGATTATCAAACAACAGGCAAATAAGAACTAAAAGGCCAGCTAGACCACAAAAGTGCAAAAATCAGATAAAAGCTTGTCATAGCATCTTATCTACGGTATATTGTGATGGAAAGCACCGGACATCCCGGTTTCCTTGTAACTCAGTACTGGTATTCCCCGCAAATTATAAGCCCCAAGCCCTCACTCGGGTTTCTTCATCGGGTTTCTTTTTCGTTAGCATGCACAGAAGCGCAGTTAGGAAGTAGCTGACAAATCCAGGTGCTTTCGTTGAGTCAGTCATGTGGGGAATATCGTAATTACAAGGTGAACAGCACCACAATGTCGTCATTACAACTTGGGAACTCGTATTTTTCTATGACCCCAGAATTCCTGAGCTTGGCATGTGCCAATAACCAAAAGTCATGGCAGCTACCAACATTAACGTGACGTCTACACCAGGTTTCTGTGATAATTAGTGATAATTAGCCATGTTAACTGTTCCGTTCTTTAGGTTCTTTCAGTAAGCCAAACCAAATAAACATTTCATTGTAAGAAGTGATCTCACGTGCATTTTTTCTGACCAAATCCACATAATTACAACCTTCAAATTCGTACACACGAAATTCTGAGGAAGCTAATGCTTGAGGAACCATTGCTTAAAGAAGTGTAGGTCCATTTTCATCCTCCATGATCGCAATGATGTAATTTGTCCAGTGAACTGTACAACAATTCCAAGTAGACCCCACTTTCTGAAGAACACTTTGCTATTCAAAGAACCCTTGAGTGTAGTTCCAAGCCTGGACCTGCTAACGAACCATCGTTTAAACAAGTTTAGGTCACTTTTCATCCTCCATTATTGTTCTTAATCTACAGAGTAAAGATTTAGACAGATTTTGATTCATTAACGATCAGAACATTCAGAAGTGAGTATTTACCGCCTTCGGATTGGTTCTGTGATGACGTCATCTGTGTATAACTTATACATGAGTTTCAAGGTGTAGGTGTAAAAGGGTCAGGAAAAATTCAGCATAACGCACGGCCGAAGGAGAAACGCTGCAGGCTAAACCTCTGAAGCTCAGAGAGGAGACCACAAAGGGGATAGAGAATGAAGAATGACCCCATGGACTTACTAGAAGGTGATCGATCTCTGTCCTCACTTGAGAGATGAGATCTTGCGAAGGTGATACCAGGTTCCCCAGATGGAGCATGGACATGCTTGGAAAGTTCCCTCACCGGTGCAGTCGGTGGTCGAGCATCCTCTTTACTGCTCCCGGCCGATTCTTCCACTGTGGAGCTCTGCAACGGATAACACACATCCTTAGAACTTTAGACCAACGTATATCACTGGGTCACTCTATATAAGTGACCATGCTATGAATAAAGAAGTGACTAGTAGAGCAAATAATAGCAAAATAATAATCTCATTGGTCAGGAAGTGATGATCTGCTTCATCACACCATCCCATCGTTGATTATTTTCCTATAACAACACACCTAGTTGTCACTCCACCAGTGGTGTGCCAGTGATTGACTCCACTCTCTTATCTCCAACAACATTTTTATTTTAGCGACTGTCCTTTTTTTCCCAGTACTGCTGACTACAGGAGAAGAAGAACGCAAACACTAGATCCAGAACTTTAAAATGGAGGCCTCATCCTTCAGCAGGAGTGACGAGGCCTTGACGCGTGGCAGCAAGCTTTTGGATGCTTCTTCAGAGGAGAAAAAAACAGAGAGATAGATAAAGAAAGACAGAGAGGAATAGACAGAGGAAGCTTATAGACAGAGAATGAGGCAGTGAAGACACACACATGGGATGACTGTGATAGAAAGAAAAAAAAAGCAGGAGCATAACAGAAAAATAACAGGAAGAGCTGTCAGGGAGGGACGTGTGAGTGGAGAGGTGGGGGAGCCGACTTAAAAGTGGTGGTGATGGCTCTGCCATAGACGAGTGGCAGGGAGATAGGCAGCCGATCTGCCATGCCATCTCGAGACAAAAGGAACGCCCCGGGCTGATGAAATAAACATGACTTCCTCCAGGATATAGAGAGATAGAAAAACTGCGAGGCCCAGAAGTGAGACCATAACTCTTCCGCATTTCGTCAAAAAAGGATGCACACAGGTGCCTAAAAATAAATATGCGCTGGCCCTAATTACTTCTCTTGAGGAGCGAGGCATTTTTAGCAGGCTTTGTAGACAGATTGAGAAGGACAAGCTGGGTAGATACCAAATCCTGAGTGATTCATGTGATGTGTGAGTTGCTTAGCAGCATGTTCTCCTCTCTGGTTTACTCACTGGAATGGAGAACTTCATTAAAGGCTAAGCGCATACACGACGAGAAACGGAGCTCTAGGGTTTTGTTTGTTTTGTTTTGGTTTTTTGGGGATATGGGTTCATCAGCTGTTGCCTGAACTGCTTGAACTAATACATTTTTTACAAAATATACATCCATACATCCAGTGTGGCTGCTTCATAATTAGTGAAGCGTCTCTTGAGTAACGTAAAACAACACGGTAGCGAGAATTCATGCAACATTATTCATACAAAATTATATCATAGCACGGCTGACTTCTCTCTTCTGATTGGTCAGAAGATGTTGATTAATTGTCTAAAACAGCAGCTCTGGTAGGAGTTCCAGCTGCAAGCAAATCACAGGCATGATTTCTGACATGGTGATGTCTTCACGACAAATGAGTTTACGCTTTCTGGTTTCTTGGTAGCATGACAAACTGTGTTTTTTCACCACGCCCCCAAAATATATCACTCCTTATTTAAATCCTACCAATCTCTTAACCAGTTAAAAACATCCATTTTAATTTTTTTTGCCTAATACTAATGAAACACATGGATTCATATGAGAGTTGCAGGTTCCTGACCCTGAAACTTGCTAGTAATATCGTCTTTATCCAGCCTTTCTGATCGACTGGAGCTGTGATTATAGTCAGCAGCAGTGTTTCGGGCTGCAGAAAAGATGGACCGATGTGGGAGAAATTCACACAGCGACCTTTAGCCTGCAGGCTCTCAGATACCACATCATCTCCGCGTTCCACACACAACCTCCACATAACGCCGCGAGCAACACCGTGACTGCGTTACACACAGGGCTTGGACCTCTCCATATAAATATCTGCAGGTAAACGCATCAGTCTGTGCGTGTCAAGGGACTCCGCGTACAAAAACACTTACAGCTTAAAGTCCGCACTTTTTCAAGACCATCCGCTAAGCGAGACTCGATTCAGTCAACGATCCGCCTTTCCTCCAGCAACTTTCACGACTCAGAAAAGAAGATGAGAAGTTTTCAGGGGAACTGAGTTGACTGACTTAGTGAGTCACCAGACCTGAGCTTGTGATAAGAGAAAAAAAGATAAAAGTGTTACCTAATAAGAGATGAAGTCTTTATTCTCTTTTCAGAGAACTAATTTTACTGAATTGACAGCAGGTGCACAGAGAGAGAGAGAGAGCGTGTGAGATGAGTAGGAAAAAAAAGATGTAAAGGACAGATGAGGGGACAGAAAATGCTATGTGGGTAGGAGATATAGCAGAATATATCACCACAATTGAAGATGCTGTCACGATACGCAATATATATCTCAATAAAGCAGTTGAGTCAGGAATACATGACAATCCGTACATACGATGAAAAAAGCAACGGCCAATAATCATNTTCTTTTGGCTTTTCCCTTCAGGGGTCACCACAGCGAATCATCACTCTCCACCTATCCCTATCTTCTGCATCCTCAAAATAACACAGCTATATACTGTATATACTGTATATAACACCTGTACAGGTGCACATTCATGAAATTATCTGATCAGCGAATCATGAGCCAGCAGCACAATGCATAAAATCATGCAGATACAGATCAAGAGCTTCAGTTTATGCTCATATCAAACATCAGAATGGAGTAAAAAAAAATCTCAGTGATCTCATTGACTTTGACTGTGGTATGGCTGTTGGTGCCGGATGGCTGGTTTGAGTATTTCACTATCTGCTGATCTCCTGGGATTTTAACACACAACAATCTCTACACAAAATGGTGCAGAAAACAAAAAACCATCCAGTGAGTGGCAGTTCTGTGGGTGGAAACGCCTTGATGATGAGAGAGATCAGAAGAAAATGGCCAGAGCTGACAACAAAGCTACAGTAACTCAAATAAGCACTCGTAACAACCGTGTTGAGCAGAAAAGAATCTCAGAACACACAACACATTGAACTTTGAGGTGAGGTGAGGTGCCTGGGCTACGACAGCAGAAGACAGATCGTCAGATTCAGCCAAGAACAGGAGGCTACATTGGGCGCAGACTCGCCCAAACTCAATGGGTTGATTGGAAAAAACATCACCTGGTCTACAGTATATTTGCACAAATATTTGCACCAAATTAAATTCCACTGTGATGATATATATATATATATAGACACAGAGAGGTTGTAATTTATTTTAACCAATTTACTTCAAAGTTTTGAATGTTTCTTTTACAGCCTGGAGCAGGTGGTTTAAGAAAATGGCATGAACTACTCGGGTAAAAAATATGCATAACATAACACTACGAGGCAAACAGCCAAGAATGCATTAAGTACATTTCTACACCTTCAACAAGGTTTTCAAGGCACGAATAATTAGCAATATTAAACATTCGGTGTACTACACATTACTACAAGTACTACTTCTCAGCTGTCTAGGTTTTTTTTAATCTTGCCTTAAAGCTTCTTTTAGAGAATTTCTGACTTCTGCTTAGTGGGAGGTGGCAAAGAGAGCCCCAATATAAAGCCAATTAATATTGTAGACAACCACTGAAGGCACATATTTTAACACAAATCCCTGCATGATAATGCATTTGATGTGAGGCACACACACACACACACACACACACACACACACACACACACACACACACACACACACACACTCTGCTCTGGTTAAAAGCTGATGAGTAAATATGCTCAAACAGGAGGCTAGTCAGTGCCAGTACAGACCCCATCGACTTGTCCAGCCGGCCTCCTGAGCCTAATTAGCTCTAAACTTCCTGTGGGGGACAAACACCAGCCGCCTTCACGCCATCTCTAATGAGAGCATCAGAGCTCGACGTGGGTCACGTCCCTTACCACCTACTACCACCGTGTCCTCTTCCCTGCAGCTTCCAGACACCACAGCCTCGAGACACAGTCTTTCAGTACAACCGCACGCCACTCAGCCTTGGCCACTCGCTCGCTTAATTAAACTCGCCAGAGACAGCAGGAGCCGTGCATATATTACTTATTACATGCAAGTGACAGGGAGAAAAGGCAAAATTGTACACGGCAGAGGTCACTGAGGTCAATGAAGACAGGAGAGACAGGTGGAGCAATTAGAAGATGTTAATATGATAAATGTAAAAAGACAAACAATAGAAAGTTCATACCTGTGATGTCAGTAATAATAGTAGACGTTATATAGTTTATGTAATAATAAGGATGAGCGTCTGACTATGAGCCTGCACTGAAAAATGACAACTTGGCACATGAAAATGTCTTGAATATAGTCAAATGCATCTAGTATTTCTTATTATAAGATTACAATAGACCATATATAAGATTATTAAACCTTTTCCTAGACATTTTGGGTCATTTAAGATTTACATTTTCTTATTTTTTCTAGAAATAATCTGCCAATAGAACAAGACTATTTCATGACTATTTCTATGAGATCCCAGTCTTTGCCTCCTTTACATTTAGATTCACAATTATATTGTAGCTTCACTTGAAGCTTTTACTTAAAGCTACAATATAGGACAGAGGAAGCAGAAGGCCTACGATGTGCTCCTTGGATATACTAGTGAGGATGTTATGTGGATGCTACCTTGTGGAATCAAATACAGCGAATCATCACTCTCCACCTATCCCTATCTTCTGCATCCTCAACACTTGCACCCACTAGCTTCATCTCCTC
>CM074950.1:25330239-25342739 GCA_037577455.1 Pangasius macronema
CACTGACCTGTCAATTCAGCAAGCTCCGCCTCTCACTGACCTGTCAATTCAGCAAGCTCCGCCTCTCACTGACCTGTTAATTCAGCAAGCCCCACCTCTCATTTTAAGTTAGCTTCAGCTAAAATCACTGATTATACCTTTAAGATACATTTTAAACAGAACTTCTCATCTTTTATCATCAGGGTGTATGCAGTAATTTTGCAACAAAATAAATAATTAAATGAGAAAAATCAACAAAGCCCAACAAATAAAGATGTAGGTGGACATGCCGCATGTTTCCAAACTTATGTTCTTTCTGACAGATGAGTAACATAAGAATCAAAAAATTCAAACTGTGGACGGATACCTGGTTGTGAAAGCTTATCTTCAATTTCATCACTGTTTACAAGTTTTCAGTCATACAAATCAAATGTGTGAGCTCGAAATCAAATGAGCGAGACCAGAAAGCCTAAGACGAATCGTTAACCCTCTCTCACACGCTGCGCTTACCCTTTCGAAAGGGCAAATCGGAAATAAAATTGGGCTACAAATCCTGTAGTGTACATCCCACACATGAGCTTCCTCTTCACTAATACAGCCATAAATCTACCGAACCCTCAGCGAGTCCTCCTCTGCACTGCTCTGCATCGATTTTCTCAGTACACACTCTAATGGCCGCTCTATTCAGGGTCTCGTTAGGAACCTGTGCGCAGGGGCTCTCTGTAATGGCCGTGTCGTTTCTAATAAAAGCCCTGCAAGGCGAAGGCGGAGCATCACATACCACACACACCGCTACGCTGTTAGCCAGGGCGCAGGGGTAATTGAGGTATTATGCAAAACAATCACAACAGGCCCCTTCGATTAATGAAGGCTAACAGAAGATGTGAAGGACAAGAACATGCAATAAGACGGACAGGAAGAGGGTGAGGACGTACAGACGTATAGACATTCTGCTTATATTTCTAAAGGAGAGTCTGTTTAGGGAAGGCGTAATGTTTATAACAGCTACATAGTCCTGACTAGGGATGCACTTTTAGTACTCGCTGATACCGATACTGATACCGATACTATTATTTAGTTCTGTTTATGCTGGTTGCTGCTGTGTGCTGCCAGCAATGAACTCCTCGTGTTGAGGTTTACGTCTACACACAGAGCAGTATCAGCGAGTGTGGTCATTCAAAAATGAGTGCAAGGTGCCATCTATGAGCAAAGTGTAAACCCTGACCAAAGAAAGCATGTCCCAGTGCTCAGTGCTCGACAGAACTGAAGTGCTCTCTCTACATGTACAACGATTTCTCTGCACGCTTTCACTGCTTTTACCTTGTGCTCATTTTTAATGACCACACTGACTCACTGATATTGCTACTCCACGCTCAGGTCGTCCTCCCTTGCACTCTCTATTAAAGATGATGCTTAAATACTGTATGTTATCAGACTATTTGTATCGCTGGAAGATGTAGTTCCTTCACTTTATTTTCATAGAGCATAGTTTGCAGTCTGCTTTGCTTTGATTGTTATCATTAATCCTGAAATACAGCCGTATCGGGGACAATAATTTCAGCTATTAAGAGAAAAATCCAACCTGTATATAGTCTATATCTTCTAATGAAATATAACTAAAGCAGCCCTGGTTGAAGTATTGTTAAACTTGCTAATAAGAATCAACACATCATCTTATAGTTTCCCTGATCTCCAAAAGCCCATTCATTCTTAATCCAGTTACAGATGCAGTACACATACAGTATATTCACTTTGTAATGACTTTGACTGACAGTCAGCTTAATTAAATTGGCAAAGGCAAAGAATATAACTCTTAATGTACGCTAATGAAACACTGTGCCAATCCAGCAATGAATACTTTCTTATTTTCTTGCAGCATCATAGCAGATGTGAATATCACAGAATCTGTTAGGTTTGTTAGTTCTCTTACCACGTGATCACTATCAGAGAATGCCAGATGTCATCCAGTGTAAATCCAAAAAGAAGTGTCGAGAATAACTTATAGGTCACAGTAGGAGCATTCATGTTGTGAAAGCAACTCATATGGAAAACCCAAAACACATTAGACTCATTTTATTTCATGTAGTTTTTCTCCCCAGTATTAATTAATGGTCAGCCTTGTTTGGCAGAACAGCTATTAACACTGAGCTGTAAAAGATTAATCGCTCCGTGGTCAATCCATCCAGTGAAGGAGGAAAACCTTTCCACTCCAGACCTTCTTATAGGGGTGGAATGTCGCTTGTCACTAATCAGCCGAATGTAACTACAAACTGAACACTTTCTGTCCTAAGAGCCCCAAGATAGGCATGTATACAGTTTATAAACATAGCTAGCTGGCATGTTTTAGCATTCTCAAAATGCCTGAATTGAATTGGTGCTAATGCTTCCTAGGGGTTTCAAGGCCTGTCGACCTTGCTGTTCTTCCACACACCAATTATGAGAACTGATCCAGTCCACTGAGGCTAGACCAGTTTATCCAGCCTGAATTGATGCTAATGCTGCTACATGGTCTATCACCAGCAAACTCTAACAACATTTGATTTGGCTAGCATCTTGCTATTGCGGTTGACTGACAGGTGGCCGTGATGTGAAATTAAAGTGGTAAAGGAACCTATATTTGAAACCATTTAATAATCTTCAATGTTGGGAACATTGGGTGCAAGGCAGGAATACACCATGCGCACACACACATTTGCACTTTAGTCATCATTCCAACATGTAATACCAACATGTTATTGGACAGTGGGAGGACACTGGAGAACCCAGAGGAAACCCAAGCAGACATGGAGAGAAAATGTGAAACTCCGCACAGACAGTAACTTTTTCTAAACGTAATATATCATACTATAAAAAGAGCAAAATTAATTCATTTCTTTTTATCCGCTTTGGTGCTCTGTAGCGGGCAGCTTGGTCCTTGTATCTGTGTTGGTTTCCTCTGGGTTCTCCTGTTTCCTCCCACCTCAAAGACATGCAGGTGGATTGCTGACTCCAAATTGGGACAGGCTCCGGCTCTACTGCAACCGTACAGAAACTGTAACGTTTACTTCATCCTCACTGTGCTTTTCATGCAGTCTCGGTTTCTCATTCTTAGACAGACCTCACATGCCCTCTGCTGGCCGAAAGCAGAACTGCGTTGAGAAAAACCCAAACCAGACACCTGTCTGGAGGCCTGAAATAAGATCACGTCTTTTAGTATGCACAGAAAAGGATCACATTAGCTGCCACACAATGTGCTTTATCATCCATGAATCATTATAATACAATGTTCTGTTACTGTTCTGTTACAGGCAGGAACCTTTCAGATAGAAAGACCGTCAGGGCTAGAACAATACGAGCTAACTGGAAGCAAGATCTGAAGTCAAAACGCTCTTTCCCTTTTTCTAAGTGTGACATTTTCTCGTTGGACGGCAGCTATGTGTAGGTTTCTGTTATCTGTATCTTGGTGACATTCTGCGAGGGGCATCTGCACGCTTCAGGCCTGTGAATACATCTACACTGGCATTTAAAATTACAGCAGCAACAATAACAACTAAAAAAAGATTCCCAGTGAACAGAGGGGTTTAGCATGGGGGAGGTTAGAAAAGCCTTCTCAGCTCAGCAATCATGTTCACGTTCCACTGCAGGATCACAAACGCGTGGAGGAGACGGAGAACAAACGGGCGGCTAAGTATACAGCTCCTCTCCCAACCCCTTCATTTCATCGCCAATCCAACAGACATTAAAGGATCTTTTTAAGGTGGAAAGCAGACACCTTCACCACACAAAAAACTAAGCAATTACTCAATTTAAAGAGCTGTACAATTGTGTCATTTCGACAAAGCACAGAGAGCATGCTTTGATTAATCGTTGGTAAAAAGCAAGAAAAAGGAAGCAGAGGCTGGGAAAAACCAACACTAAAAACAAGTGTAGACACACACATCGACCCTCACACTACATATCACAGCTCATTCGCTCTCACACTCAGGAAGAGAGAGTGCGAGTGAGAGTGCAAGCGTTTGTTATCAGTGTTACGGGTTCCTATCAGGAAGTTAAACAGTCAGGGCAAATACATTGGGGCAGGAGCAAGGTCAGAGAATTGACAGCTTAGGTTCTCGCACACAAACACACACGCGCACACACACAGTCGCACAGCTCAACATACACCTTTACGCAAACTGAAGTTAATCTAGACATGCCTGTGACCACAAGCCAAAATCCCAGGAAAAATCCCAGAAAAGTGACACAACAATCAATCGGGATGAAACTAGACATAAACAAACCAGCAAACAATGCCACAAGGCTAAGATGTTTTTGTGCTCCCAAGTTGAAGTTTATCCCTTTCTAAATCGAAGCAGCAGATGAGATGATAAATTTGTACTAAATCTTTAAAATTTCAGTATAAATTTATCATCAGATTTATTATTTTTTTAAAATTACCTAATTTTTGGTGTTAAATAATTAATTTTTGCATATTTGTAACTAAAAGTATCATTGAACTCACTAAAGCTTTGCTGGCTGTTTGTTAGGAAACATACAGTGCATAGTATGATACATAGTGTGCATCGTGATCTGATATTTTTGTGTCTAATTATGAGGATATTCAAATTTTATATTGGCACATACGTAGACTATACCTAGGACAATTCTGGGAAATTACCAGTAAGGCTTGTGCATGAGCAGAACATATTTAATGGCTTTAGATTTTGAATGAAAGCCCAGCATTTCTGGTTCAAGCATGCAGATAATGTCCCGGGTTTTTAAATTGTGAAAACACTAGCAGCATGGGTGAAACTGCTCAAGTGAAACTGCTCAAGTGGTTGACTTTGTGTTGGGTCAGCACAGCTGGGCCCACATGAGGTCAGTGAGTGCCACGCAGGCACATCTAAGCGCGTAAGATGCAAAATCGGTGTACCTTCAGCACCCGGCATGTCTGATCAATACTCCTGACCCAGCAGCGCGCCGTCACAGACCAGCAAGTCACAGTGAAGTCAAGAGCCAAGAGAGAGAGAGAAAAAAAACATTACAACAGGATGCACACAAAGGCTAGGAATCTGAGACCTCTGCAGCATCTTTCGAGCACTCACACACCACTAGACACACTTTGTATTCAAACTGTGTGGTAACCTTTTGCATGAAAGGGATGCTATCCTTGAAATTCAGTGCAGATTCTTTCTTTTCCACTTTCCTCTCACTTTCCTTCTCTCTCTCTCTCTCTCTCTCTCTCTCTCTTTCTCTCTCTCTCACACACACACACATGTCCAGTTCATAATTTGACCAACATTCTGGCTCCTTAGACATGGGAGAACTTATATGAAATAGACAAATCCTATACATGTTCTCATTCGAGCATTAATTCCCCAGCTGCATTCATTTATAGAGATCATAAGAGAGTGCCACGTCCATTAGGTATTCATGAAAGGAAATGTAATGCAGAAAGCCTCTCAGCGTGTAGCGAGACACTGGATTACAATGGCTACAGCCTGACCAGCCTCAAATGGACAAGCTGCCCTCTAATAATCAAACCTGCAGGCCTCTCTCTTCCCCTCTCTCTACTTTGACACATGTAATAAGCCAGCAGAGACCAGAGGGCAGAGACAGACACACTGAAATATACACTCATATTACAGTACAAGGAAAAGAGAGGTAATAATGTATTCAGTCCTTCAGTGAAGGGTGAGGCAGGTCAGTGTGCGGAGAAGAGAATGAAAATGTTTAATGTAGTGGTAATGTGTAATGGGAAAAGGGTGAGTAGAGTGCAGGATGGCAGAGTTGATGGAGTACAGGGCTTAGACGATATATTGATGGTGTTGTAAAGATACACTGGAATTTTCTGGGCAATGGGTGGAGTGATTTGTATAGAGGCTGGGTAATGATGAGTGATGGAAGGAAAAGAGCTGTACGACTATTTTATGATGGGTGGTGGATTAGGTATTGGCAAACATTATTGGGACTGGTTGGTATAGAGGCAAGAAATCGGGCACAGAGGCTGGATCTAGTACAAAGCAGAGGGGCTATGTCATGAGGGGTGATGTATTAGTCAGAGAAGTTGGAATTTGATAGGTTGTAAGTGGGGCATTGGGCACAGCGGTTGGATTTTGACAGGCTGTCTTAGGAACACCGGATACAAAGGCTAGATATTGATTGGTGGTGGGTACAGTATTGGTTACAGAAACTGGGATGGTGGGTGGTAAGTCTACAAAGTCTGGATTTTAGTCTAGATTTCTAGATGGGTGGTAGGTACATTATGGGTTACTAAAGCTGGGATATGGGGGTAGTTATTCTAGTATTGGGTACAAAGACTAGAGTTTGATGGAATTGGGTAAAGTATTGGACACAGATGCTGGGATATGGTGGATAGTAAGTGTAATATTGGGTACAAAAACAGGATCTTTATGGGGTTGGGTACAGTATCGGATACAGACTCTAGGATATAGTGGATAGTGAGTCTAGTATTGGGAACAAATTTGGATTTTGATGGATGGTGGGTACAGTATTAGTACCCATAAGCTGGCATATGGTTGGTAGTAGGTCTATTGGGTACATAGATTTTGACAGGGGGTAGGTACAGTATTAGTTATCAAAACTGAGGTATGGTGGGTAGTGAATCAAGTAGAAAGGCTGGATACAAAGGTTGGATTGTGATGGGTGGTGGTTAAATTATTGGTTACCAAACCTGGGATATGCAGGGAGGTATATCTAATATTGGGTAGAAAAAATATAGATTTTGATGGGTGATGGATCTAGTATTATTTACTGAAGCTGTGATATGGTGGGTAATGAGTTTACTATTGGGTACAAAGGCTGAAATTTGATAGGTGGTGTGTATAGTATTGGTTGCCAAAGCTGGAATATGGAGGTAGTATGTAGTGTTGGGTACAGAGACTAGATTAGGATGGGGTCGGGTAGAGTATTGTATAAAGAAACTGGGATTTGGAGGGTAGTGAATCTTGGTTAAAATGCTTGTTTTTTTTTGTAGGTATTGTGTCTAGTATTGGATACAGAGTCTGGATTTTGATGGGGTTGGGTAGAGTATTTGATACAGAAGCTGGGATATGGTGGGTCGTAGGTCTAGTACTTGGGGTTTTGATGGGCATTCATTGCAGTATTCATTTCAGAATCTGGAATATGGTGTGTAGTGAGTGCGCTATGGGCACAGAGGTTTGGTTATAGCAGGTGCTGGGTGAACTGTTATATTCAGAGACTGGGTTATGGCAGGCAATGAGTGGAACATTGCCAGAGGCAGGAGAATGTGCACAAAAAAAGCACATAATTAGTCACAGGCATGTAACACACTCAACAGGGGTTATATCACTGCAAGCCAGGGGTTAACTAAGTAATGGATGCCCTGCTCCCTCACATGAGACTGTGTATGTGTGCATAACAAAGAGACACAGAAAAACATTTTGTCTCATGTGATAGCGTGTTGTATGAACCTTGCTCGGGGCTGTAGTATTCACACTGCGCTCCACTGTTGTGCTTGTCTTGGCTGATAAACGGATCCTGTAAAGAGCCTTGCACTGAGTGCAGTCAATAGAGACTGTCTGTCTGCTCATTTTCCTTTGCCTCAACTTCCCCTTCTTTTTCTTCCCTTGCTCTCAGCAACAGCACAGTTCTATGGAGGAAACAAGCCAGGAGAGGCCTTTGCATGCTCACAGGGTTATTGATTGAACCAGTTAGATGGTGGAAAAAGAGGGAGGAGGGAGGCAGGGAGGGGGCTGAGGGGCTGGGGTATGACAGGTGGTGATATAGTTATGTCCACCCGCACACACACACACACACACACACACACACACACACACACACACACACACATTCCCATCCGTACATAGTAGTTAGCAAATACGTTGAATGTTTAGATGCAAATTACACATTAATTATGCTTCTTTGTATATTCAAGGATGTTTGATTATAGGTGTGTTGGCTTGAAGATACTATGAGCAATACCTTGGAATTAAAACAGTGTGCAGATGAAATGTGTGTGTTGTGTGCAAATATCCGAAGTGTCCCACTTCACATTCTAGTAAGCTGTACGTTATTAATTCCTATGCTTCAGTACATCTATGCAAAATACCATAGTTCTGCACATGTGAGTACATATTGAAGAAAACACCATCCACTGCCTCTCTGTGAGTGTCTGTGTGTGAGTTAAACCTCTCACAGCCATTGCTAATCCTTGGCTGGTTCTTGGTCGAGTGCTCACAGTTGGTCCGAGCTCAAGCTGGGGGTAGCGGTAAGTGGTTTACACACATACGGAGGACAGAGGAGGCTTTGACAAAGAGCCGCTGTGTTTTTTTGGAAGAGGGTCATGTGGAAACAGTGGTGGCCGCCCCCCAGTGCCACTTCCTCTTTATCCTTCCTGTGCAGGAAGAAAGCAAGAGAGGGATAGAGAGATTGAAGGAGAAAAACAATAGAGAGGAGAGCAGAGAAACGAAGAACACTGCCACGACTTTATCAGACAATCAGGGGCTACAATACAAACGTCCAGCACAGGGAAAGACTAAGCTTCTTGGGAAGCTCAATTCAACTTAAAACTCAGCTCATCATCTCTCTTTCACTTTCAATAACTTTCCGGTAACAATCGATAACCAGCTAACCTTTATGTCCCACACCGAACCAATCAAACTTTATTACATCAAGTTCAAGACTGCATTCTAACCTCCAGAGTTACCAGTGGAACTTCACCCACTTACATGAAGTCACTCATCAAGGCCTACCTTCTATCCACATTACCACTTTCTGTGAGTAAACAACATACACTAAAACCATCAAGGTATTGCATGGTACAAAATCAAGCTCTGCCATGTTGACAAGAATTGCCCAACATTGTCTGTTTTACAGTGTTCCACAGAACCTTCAAGAAACACAAGACTTCAAGACTTCAAGAATTTCCAAGGGTATTCGAACATGTGGCGAATTTCCACCACAGGAACGTTTTCAGAAACATAAAAACCTTTGGATGAAATTAGGAACTTTAGTCCTGTTAGCCATATCTGATGAAAACAAGGCTGATTTTGGTTCCTCAGACATCAGTCCTAGAACCTGCTTAGTTCTAGCAACAGAGTAGGTACGAAGAACCAAGAACTACTGGAGTGACGCTTGGTCTTAAAACAAGTACGCATCTTCTTTGGTCATCTAAAAGACATCTTCGGTTGTCACTCTGGGGGAACCCAGAACAGTATTTTTTTTGTTTTTTTTTTCTCACCATTCTGTATACACTCTAGACTGCTGTGTGTGAAATTCCCAGGAGATCAGCAGTTTCTCAAATACTCAAACCAGCCCATCTGGCACCAACATCTATGCCACGATCAAAGTCAGAGAGATCACAATTTTTCTTCATTCTGATGTTTGATGGGAACATTACCTGAAGCTCTTGACCTGTATCTGCATGTTTTTTTTGCATTGTGCTGCTGCCACATGATTGGCTGATTAGATAACTGCAGGAATGTGCAGGTGTACAGATGTTCCTAATAAAGTGGACGGTGAGTGTATATGGAAATAACTCTGTTGCACAGCTCCAAAAAGGAGGCATGGAGCTATTTTTCCTTTTGGCTAAGAGAGAAGACAGAGGACAGACCTTTTCTTTCACACCACCCCCCTTCCCCCTCTGTAAGCCGCTTGGTGACCATGGACATACATGCTGCATATGTTCTGTGCGAGATAAGAGCCCAACGGTCCCCTGTGAGCGGGGGCCTCAGGCAAGGCCACCACACACACACACACACACACACACACACACACACACACACACACACACACACACACACACACAGAGCTCACTGCTGACCATCTGTTGGGAGTCACGCTGTGTGAAAACACTCACAGGCAAACAATAGGGAGCACTGGCAGGCCAAGATTTGTAGAGGCTGCATGGTCTATCAGTGTGTGTGTGTGTGTACGATTATTTGAGGTCTACACAAGATGTTTAAACCTGACCTCGGAGGAATAACAAGCATACACGGTGCTGCTGATTGCTGACGGTGAAACAGAGTGTATGTGTGTGTGTGTGTGTTTGTGTGTATGTGTGTGTGTGTCTGGTCTCTTCACTGGGGGTTTGGAATGTATTACAGCACCAATGTTATCTCTGTCCAGGCACCGCTTTCATCACCACAGGCCTTCACCTCCCACTGAGAGAGAGAAATAAAGAGAACCAGAGAAATAAAAGCGTGGGTTCCCGTTTGAAGAACCGCAGAATCCGGTTCTGTGCAGCAATCAGCTTCAAACAGGTAAAACCCAGAGGTCAGATGTTAACGGTTCTATAATTGGAGCTATTGGAGCTTGGGGCATGGCTTTTAATTAAATTAAGGCTAATATAAAAAAAATGAACAGTTTAACTTAAAATTGTATGCTTACATGTTTTAATGCATCATGCATGTGTGTGTGTGTGTGTGTGTGTGTGTGTGTGTGTGTCATTGGCAGCTGTGGATGGAGTGATGACAAGCTGGAATGTTGAACTTCTTCTTGTCGCTGAGGCTTTAATAGTCAGCCATCTTACACATGAATACACACACACACACACAGGCGTTACACACGTCTACCTCTCCCAGCCAGAGCAACAATAAACACAACAAAGATAGAATAAACACAGCTGTGCTGTCTGCCAAGAGGAACACACACACACACACACACACACACGCGCAAAATGCAGCGTTTTAATAACAGGTCTGTTGTAAGACTTTATCTCAGGCTCACTTCACTCCTCATATAGAAGCAGCTTTAGGCGTGTGAGGGCCGTTAATCTGGAGACAGACAGGCGACAAAACACACAAACACACACAATATTTCATGCCTGAAATACCAAAAGTCTGTCATCTTGTTTGTAGATAGAAACCTCCAATCTCACACAGTAATCAGTGATATGAGATAAACACTGCCCCCTTCTGGTCAAACCCTCAAAACACACACACACACACACACACACACACACACACACACACACACACACACACACAATACACCACCGATATAACATACATACAATAATAAATTGATTATATCTGATCTCTAAACCTTTTCCCCTTATTACCAACGCCAGGAACAGCATAATACACCACAGCGCTGTTGAATTCTCGATTCTGATTGGTCAAAAGGTGTTTCACAGGTTTATATCAATGCATTCGTTCTATAATACGTTATGGTTTCTATAGTAACAGCTCATTCACAGGGACTTGTACGGTAGACGCTCCACATAAATGAATTTAAAGCGTTTGTAATCGCTAACTGTTTTTCTGTAAGGAGATGTTTATTCAAAACGTACGGAAGGAGTCTCCAGTGTCAGGGCATCGTAACAGTCAGAAGCTGTAACTTGAAGGACCTTTGTGCAGTTTCTTGGCTTAATATCTTTCTTGGCTTCTTGTTTTTGGCTTAAATAACTTGAAGATAGAAACCAAAATGGAGGCTGGTGAGGTAACGACAGTTTGTAGCTGCTGTGACATAAGTGAGAACAGGAACTTGCTTCGCAGATTTTCCGCAACATTAAATGTAACTATAAATGGATAAAAAGTATAAGTTGTTCTTTGATAAAATTGTAATTGTTGGCAAATTGCTGTGGTATAAAGGAAATAAAACAGTTATAGACAAAATAATCAACTTTTCCTACAACAGCACGTCCCAAACAAACCTAACTTTGTTCATCTCTCACATTATCTAAATTACAGTGCAGTGAAAAAGTATTTGCCCCCTCCAGGGGAGCAAGGCCTGCAATTCCTTAGATGTTCGTCTGGGTTCTTTTCTGACTTCCTGGATGAGTCATCCATGCGCCCTGTGAGGAATTTTTGTAGGCTGGCCCCTTCTGGGAAGATTCACCACTGTTCCAAGTTTTCTCCATTTAGAGATAATGGCTCTCACTGTATTTTTCTAGAGTTTCACCGTCCCTTTCCAGACTGATATACTTCAGTAACTTTCTGTCTAATCTTTTCTGGAATTTCCTTCCAGTGCTGTACAGCAGTGTGCTGCTTGTTGAGACCTTTTAGCCCACTTCACATTGCTGAAAAACTTCTATTAATGTTTATTTATGTTTAGATTCAACAGCAATCAAGGCAGTAATCAAGCCTGTGTGTGTCTAATCGAATTAAAACCAAATACTCAATTACATTTTGTTAATTGGTTGTATGAGTAACTAAGGCGGCAAGTACTTTTTCACACGGGGCCAGTTAGTGCTGGATAACTCTTTTCCTTCAAATAAATGAAATGATTATTTCAAAACTGTATTTTGTGTTCGTATTTTGGTCTGAAGATCTGAAACAATTGTGACAAAAAAATAATAAAATAAGATAAAAGATCAAAGAAATCAACAAGGGAGCAAATACTTTTTGCTCTGATCACGGAGGTCATGCTAAATAAATTTGACCCAAAGCTGGTGCATAAAACATAAATGTGGCTTTAAATGTACACACACACACACACACACACACACACACACACACACACACACACACACACACACACACACACAGGTTCCTCATAAGCAGCAGATTGCCTGAGGAGAGACAGTGTCATAATGTAGCTCACTTCCTTTATCACCTCCTACACACATTACCATCCTA
>CM074950.1:25371691-25383336 GCA_037577455.1 Pangasius macronema
CTCTCTCTCTCTCTCTCTCTCTCTCTCTCTCTCCTGTATGCCATCCCAGTGCAACACTGCTTCATGCCACATTAACCATGAGCTCACTCCACACACGCTGTGTATTACTCCCGCTGCTCTACACACCACACCTGAGTGCACAGTGAGAGTGACAGCGACTCATTCACAACTCCTGAGCACAAACCTGAAGCTGTTCGTATGATTAGATTTGATTCAATTCTACATCCTTACCCAGACGCCTTTATTATAATTACTATAAGAAGCAGGTGTATTTTAATTTAGTCAGAGATTATGCAAGATGTCTGCTTTTCAGTTAAAAATAATAATTTTCCTAATCCAAACTGCAGCCATATAGGTGTAGGTTATGCTTCAGTACGATCAGCTAGTTATAGCCTAACAGTCTGAAAGTGTCCGTGATATATTCTGCATGCTAGATGTAGTGCGAGATCAAGCTTCCCATTCAGTATTCGGTAGTAATGTAGTACAGCCGATACTGTGTTGTACAAATCGAACCGAAAATATGGAACACATGTGAAATTTTTGATCTCTACTAAGAAAGTTAGCTAAATGATCAACTCCTAGCTAGCTGCTTGCTTGGAAAAATGATGTTTTGCTACTGGAACATTACTTCATGGCTTATCGTACATCCTTAGTGTTAGATTACTATTTTGTTATTATTTTACTATCATCTCCACCACTTACGATAGTTCTGCTTCATTTTGAAAAGTGCGACAATTCAGTAAACTTGCACAAGTTCCACGTGCTAGTGAGATGGAGCCCACTTTAGGAGGATTCCTGGTACAGCGTTGACCTTTTTCCATCTGAAATTTATGGAAATGCACAAAAACATGTTACCAATAATGTCCGTTGCTGCTCTAATGTCATTAACCGCTAATTAACACGCCGAGTCAGCTGAATATGTAACGCTTTAAATCTGAGAATGGAGCGTGCTTTCCAACATCATTTCAACTTCCGGGCCAATGACGAGTGGCTCGCTATCGGCTATTTTTACAGAACTGGATGCTAATTACTTTAACAGGCATTAATACTGAAAATGGGGCACCATATAAGGACATTTGAGTGTGTTCGGTAAGAGGAGTCCATATGCTTGTTCACGCCAACGTTATTTTTATATTTGTTAAAAATATGTTCATTTGTGCAAACCAGAAGAAGTATGCGTGGCCTTAATCAGTAAGGTCTCTTTCTTTCTTTCTTTCTTACTTTCTTTCTTTCTTGGTAGCTTCTTTCATTCATTCTTTCTATGTTTACTTACTTGGTAGCTTCTTTCTTTCTTTCCTTATTTCCTTACTAACTTTCTTTCTTTCTTTCTTTGCTTCATTCTTTCATTTTTAAAAGAAGTCTTGCTCATGCAGTTATTATTATTGTTATTATTAGTTGGTTCTGTTTCCCAAAACTCGCAGCGTAATTTAAACCATCTCGTAAACACATGTCAATCAACACTGGATCTCAGTCTGATGCACACCTCTAGTTTAAACCAGATGCCCTGTGAACCTTTCTGGCATATTTTTATTTGTACCTGCCTGTTACATTATCTATTATTAGTTGGTTCTGTTTCCCAAAACTCACAGCGTAATTTAAACCATCTCGTAAACACACGTTAATCAACACTGGATCTCAGTCTGATACACACCTCTAGTTTCTGGCAAGTGCTCCTCCTATTTGTATCAGTATTTGTATCTGTTTAGAACAGAATTAATTGTTAATGCTGAATAACGTCTTCGTATTTGGTGGCGCTCAGTAGCACATATGGACATTTTATTCGTGTAGGAACTGTTAGGAAGTACAGAATTATTCTAAGCACATCTTTATAAATGTGGCCCCTGGAATCTTCTTCCGTGAGGAAGGAAAACCGGCTTTGAGCTCTGAGTAATGAATAACGTTACACAGTCTCTGAATCCAGCTGGAACGTGAGGACGTGAATCAGGACTTGGGAAATCCTAACAGATGATAAAGAATGACGAATAAAAAGTTTCATGAAAGGAAGATGAATTTCATTTTTATTTTTTTATTGTCAATACAAAGGTAGACTCGGAGCTTAAGTGTACTTCGATGTAACCAGAGTGAATATTTGGACACCTTTGGCTTGTTGGAATTTCCCATTAGCTTTTTCTTTCCTCACCTTTCCGAAAAGAACGTTAGATTATCAGTCTTATAGTCTTATACAGGGACAAACATCTTGATTTGGCAATTTTATTTATATTCCACTATATTCCAAAACCATTTTTTATTCACTGTTCCTTGCAAAAATGCTCCACTTCAATCAAATAGTGAGGGGATCTCCTGCTCCTGTGCACAGCCCTCTTCCAGTCATTCCACAGGTTTTTGGTAGGATTTAGATCTGGGCTCTGACTGCGACATAGGTTTTATAACTAGAAGAAAGAGATTTAGGCAAGGAAACAACTTTCGTTGCCTAAATCTTTAGACACCGAAACCCATGTTATCGTGCTGGAATGTCAAGACAGAGAACTAACAGAGAACTATTTGGAGAACTATCCATGATTCCTTCAATCTTGACTAGAGCCCTTGTCTCAGCTGAACAGAAGCAGCCCCACAGCATGATGCTCCCACCACCATGCTTCAGCGACAAGCTGTGTTGTTTTTACACTTGTTCTTGGTGATGTCACTCTGGTGCCCCATTCTGTACACGTTGATGGCCTTTATGGTGTTCCACGGTACATCCAATGTACTAGAAGTTCTTTTGTCGTCATTTCCTGATCGATACATTGGACAGTGAGATCCCATGGCTTCAGAAGTCGGATTAAACCGAGAAGATGTCAAGAAAATCGTACAGAAACAGCTGATCTTTATTTGGGCTTAATCAGAATCACTACATTAATGACAGGTGTATGATAATTACTTTTGAACATGAGTTTGAATGTGATTGGTTCATTCTGAGCTCAGTCACATGCCCGATTATAAAAGGCCGTGCAATTAGGGTATTGTACAGCACATAAGGTGCTCTCAAAAATGACTTTGATGACTGTGGTGAGGGAGAACTCTAATGCATGCAAATATTAAATACAGGCTGAGAAAACTGAGAACAGAAAGCAGGCTGATGGCGAGTGGTCCGCTGGTGAGGCGAGGCGAGGCGAGGCGAGGCAAGGCGAGGCGGGTGGCTCGGTTATGGTCACTGGCTAAGCTTCTGGTTTGGTCGACATTTTTCATTACTGTAATTCTGGCCAGTGTGGGCTCTCGGCTGGTCAGAGAGGTCTGGTTGAGCCATGAGCGGTTTCCATGGCCGCTGCCAGTCGCTTTAGCAGCGCTGTATGATTAGACAACCACAAGGCTTCAAAAACCATCAGTCCAGCAACAGCACTTAAAACAGGACGCTTCGTCTGATCGCAATTACAGAAATGCAAAGCCAAGAGTGACAACAGCGGTGAAGCAGTGCTGGAGCTGCACTTTTCTCCCTGTTGTTTTTTTTTTCCCTTTATGGGCTCTGGCTCCGTTCAGCCGTGTCGTGTGGGATCTCTCGTATCAGTTCCGACCGCAGACCTTTTATGAATGAGGCGATTAATATCCACTCTCCAAAGCATGACTGAAAGGAACTGCTGCTCAATGTTCGTTACTTGTTTCGCAGAATCACTCACTAAAATGCAGATCAGTTCATTTCGCTTCTCTCACTCTTACTGCGATCTAAGCTCCCGTCTACACGTATACAGAGACTTCTGAAACTGTGTCCACACCAAAATGATCTGCTATCTACAACGAAATGGCGTTGTGTTACTGAAAACCAAACTTGAAAATCGTCATTGTTACGAATATGTTTATCTCTATGTTTATCACGGTGACCAGGATGTTACTTTGTGATCTATAATTTCTTGTTTGATAATGTGTTTAATGTGTTTTTTGCTTTACTATTTCAGAATATAAACGCAATGTACTGCTCCTGAATCCACTGCTCTGGCGCTACAAACCGAGATTTCGTATAAGACCCAGACGAACACTTTGTATCCGAGCGTAGCATTAAGCAGTAGTTCCGCGTCACCATCAGTGCACGCGTATGACGTTTTCATTTTAGCGCTTCCGGTGTTTTTTCAAAATTTTGCTTTCTCTACTGCTCAGTACGTAGCTCTTATTCTTGAGCTGTTTGAAGCAGCAGTTTATGACGTACTATCGCCACCTACTGGGTAGCTCTGTCCTTTTTTGAGATTATTCGAAAAGCGCTCTTCGTACGGATGTTTTCAAAAAAAAATAATCTATATACATGTAGACGAGGGTTAGCATGAGAGTGCCTCTTTAAAAAAAAACAAAAAACAAAAACCCTTTATGTTTATTTTATTTTTGTCTTTCTGTGGACTTTCCTTTATTCCTTCCAAATAAAACTGGGTGTAAGTATACATAGCTCTTTGTTTTTTTTTTTTTTTTTTTACATGTTTACGCATCCAGGCATCTCCTCAGCAAGCTCAAGGGATATGAACCATATATATGTGTGTGTGTGTGTGTGTGTGTGTGTGTGTGTGTGTGTGTGTGTGTGTGTGTATAAACACACATATTAAGCTACTTTAGAATAGCGTAGTCACAGATTTTGGTCACACTTCTGTAAAGCTTATAAAAAAGCAGCTCTGTCCTTCCACACTGGATCTGTTCCGCATTACCACATCTCTCTCTCTCTCTCTCTCTCTCTCTCTCTCTCTCTCTCTCTCTCTCTCTGGTGTTTAAAGGGGGATGTGGCGGCACACAGAGACAAACTCAAGGCCAAGTTCATCTGTCAGTTAACAGATAAGACGACTCAGTGGTCCGGGAAAGTCGGAGAGCGAGCATGTCCTTCACGACGTCACACAGGACACACAGTGTACAACTGCACATTTTGCGAGGGTTCGAAATGTAAAATTTGACAAATGATTAACCCCTGCTTGTGTTTGGAGTGTCTAATAAACTCTTTGAACGCCAAACTCTTTCAACAAGTTAAAATATACAGCATTCTAGCACAATTAAATGCTAACGAGGATGTAATTTTAGACCTAACTTATTTACATTAAGGTCAAAATCGTGTTGCTTTCATTTATTCAGCTTCAGCAATTTTTTAGGGGTTTAACGATACACAGATTCAAATACGATTCCATGTCGATATGGGGTGTCTCGATATCATACAGCAAATATTAGCATTGCCTGAAAAGACACATGGTTGCAAAAAGCCTAGCAACCTGACGCTCCTTGGTTATGAATGTCAAGAATTTTATTTAGGAATCGGATTGGCATTGGCGTTATCTGCTAATTATTAAGGATTAGCACTCAAAGACAGGAAGTCTAACGCTTCCACATCTAGAAGATCCTTATGACTTGCCGTTCTGTGAAATGATGCTAAGTGGTGGCTGGACATGTGTACATGTGTGACATGGAAACTCTGACCATTTATACTAGAGAGAAATGAATGTATGAACGAACGAATGAACAACTTTGCTGTTCAAGACATAATGTATTATGATTATGATAGCAATGACATCATCATGACACTGAAAGCTGAGGTTCTGCACAAACACCTTAAACTCATTTATAAGCTAGCTAGCTAAACATGTCCATTATAGGCAACTCCTCAGTAAGAATGTGACCTAGCTAGCTAGACCTAGCGTTAGCTAGCTAGTTTCTTGATGTAGATTTTAAACCAGATTTCACTGATATGATAATTAGCTACTTAGCTGAGTGAGCGGATAAGCTAATTTGCTACTCAGTCTCCTCACAGAAAGTTATTATAGAAAGTTTCACGCGTTTGTAAATTTTTATGTTACTATAGAACCGATAACACATTAGAATGAGCGAATTAATATAAACCTGTGATTTGCGGCTGCACTACTGTCTAAGCTGCTATTATAGAAAACTAATCAACACCTTCTGACCAATCAGAATGCAGAACTCAGCAGTACTGAGGGGTAAACGCACAATACAGCAATACAGAGACGTACTACAACATCTAATAGTAGTGAGAGAATCTATATTAAAAATATTCCGACATGCATTCTGTTTGTATGTACGTTAAAAAAATACATTGCCACCATTACGAATGATTTATTCCTTGACCAATCACAGGCTCCCTTTTATTAAGCTCCAGAAATTTGCACATGGCTGAAGTAATAGCTGTCGTTAATCACAAAACTGTGTGCTTTAGTCGCCGCGTTTAATCTGCAATCTGAAGCCAGTGTTAATGAAGTCACTACACCTCCATTCATAAATCCACTACTGGGAATGGGTTTGCCTTCGAGTTCTTCATATCACACACACACACACACAGAGAGAGAGAGAGAGAGAGAGAGAGAGAGAGAGAGAGAGCTGCTACGACCCGTGTTTGTTCGTGCTGCTCCTGCACTGGTCTGCATTATGGGTTTGAATAAGCAGAAGATCTGACTGCGTTAGTGAGAAGAAGGAAGCAGCCATATGCTTCTGCTCAGCAGTCTACTCAACACCTCAGCCATCTTCAAAAGAGGAATCTGATCACTGAACATACTGTATACACACACACACACACACACACACACACACACACACACACACACACACACACACTGTTAATCCATTCCTTGCATCCAAAAAACACTTAGAAAGTTTACACGTATCAGAAATAAACAAAAAAATGTGAAAATGTTTCTTGCGAACGACAGAAAGTGAGAATGATTACTGAATCGGGGGCGGGGCTACATGTGAGCTCAAGTTGTGATGTCACAAAATAATTTCTGTGGCTTTGGACCAATCGTATCTGATATGCACATTATTACAGGATAACATTGTGGAAGGCTACGCAAGCTGCGTATATCTAGCTTGCAAATCATTGTTGTCATGATAACGTTACAACGAGTCTAACGTTAAATAAATCAACGACGAAATCCCAGATAGCTATTTGGAGCTATTTCAAGAAGCTGTTTCAAGTTTGCATATTCGTGAGTATTTATAATGAAAGTAAAGCCATCGTTTTTTGGTACAGTGTCGAGTGCGAGTGTGAGGATGAGTATGAACTCGTATGTTAGAACTCGGATAAGGGAAGCTGACTGAGACGGACATTGCTCAGACCTGTATTTGCATGTGAAGGGGTCTTTTTTGGAAGTGCTGGTGGAGAGGCGTCCGGATTCGCTGAACATTTTTCTGGCATTGCTTCTCAATCCACCACCACCACCACCACCACCTCCTCCTCCTCCTTCTCTGTGCTGGCGGCTGGCCCGGCTCTGAAGCGAACTTAAACAAACTCCTGTTGCAGCCATCTGCTGGGCCTGGGGAATAAATCAAACAGCCTCGGAGCCGCCAGCGATCGAGTTACCATGAGCAACGCCGCCCGCGCGCCTGCCTGGAGCCACCACTGGCCTGCACCGGCCAACATGTGGCCACACTAATCCTTCCCAGAGAGTGAGAGAGCGAGGGAGAAGGAGGGGGGAGAGAGAACCGGGCTCCACTACTGGAACGTAATGTTTTGATATAGCCTGTAATGCCTATAGTCTACACCATGTGTTCTATATCTATAAGAATGTGCATGTGTCACTACGATATATTAATAACTCTCAAAATCATAACTCTTAAAGTGTCGCAAATCATCAATAAAGGGCTTAACACGTTACACGAAAACTTTCAGCTCAGGTCATATATTTTTCTCCAAACAAATTCACACTTGATTTTCGATCTCCATGACGAATAGGAGTCTGTAATGTGCATCTGGAGTGTAATTGCTTAATCGGGCTGTAATCGTGTTTGCCTTGGAAGCCGTAGGTTTTAAAAAAAGGACGTGCTAAAAGTTGCCTTGGGAGCACATACAGCACCGTGTGAGAGCATACACTCGTGCACACGCGTGGTTTCGTCTTTCATTCGCTCATAGCCCGGCGGCTTCGCTTGTGCACAAGGTGCTGTCAGCTTTACAGTATGTGTTTAAAAAAAACACCCCACTGAGAGTTCTCTGTCTGTGTCTCTGGCTCCGTTCTTCCTCAGAAATCACGTACAGAGCCACGCTGTACGTCCTGACCACCCATCAGTCACACACACACAGACACACACACTCACACATAGCTTCACACACCACGGCAGCTGCATTCAAGTGTGGCAGTCAGTGACCCGCAAAGACCAATTAAAACTACATGATCACTGTATGAGCGGTCAGACACGGAGGACGTGCTCAGAGCCCCTACAGAACACGCTTTTGAGGTTTTGAGATACAGGAAAAGCTCTTTTTTTTTTAAACAAGCACTGCAAATGAATGAATTACTCCACACAACACCACTGAAGCTCATAATTAATAGTGATTTTGGTCATTAAGTAGATTTAGGGGGAGATCATCTTGCCTCAGGAGTGCCATTTATTTTTGTCATTGACTCTAAGAATGAGATATACACACTTTACTAAATTACTAAACACCNTGTGTGTGTGTGTGTGTGTTTATATTGTAAGGATTAAAAGGATCCCTCAGTGTTCTTCTATGAATTTCCTACTCATCAATTCTCTTTACTGAGAAAAACAAAAATTACGACAGGAACGCTAACGGCACGTGTTGAAGTCATGTGTTTTTTTCTGTTGCGGTCACCATGTATGGGACACAAAACGTAACTAGTGGTGACAGATGGATGAAATTACTCACATTACTTCAGAAGAGAATAAACAGTAAATAATAGATGAACTTTCCCCCGAACTGCTGATTCGATCTGAACTAGCAAAAACAAGCAAATGAGTACTTTTCCTGATGTAGGTATTTAAATCGAAAGCATTTAAGAGCACAGAAGCCTAGCGGCTCTTCACGTTCAGGCGGATAAAAGAGTGTTTGATCTGAAGGATTATAGGATTATAGGCGAGTCAGTATCAGCTCACTAATTACCTTCTGTTATTATTAGCAATACTGAGGTTTCCCAGACTTCACAGTTGTCCTATAACGTAGCTAGCTAGCTAGCAAAGCTACAGGCTATTAGAGCACTTGATTATCAGTATAAATGAAAATAAATCTTAAGCAGTCAAAATGGCTGCTATATAGTGTGTCACATGCAAGGATTTGGTGAAAGAAGCACTGCAAAACATTAATACAGCTTAACACATGACATTAAACATTACACTGTAATGTGATTATAAAGTTGCATAAAATCCATAAAAAGCTTTGGTAAGACTTTCTCTCACGCCAGTCTCATCCTTGTTAAAGTGTAAGGGTTGTAGTTTTGACTTTCATTATAAGTGAATTAGATGTAAATATGTTTTTGTTCTTGTCTGTGGTAATAAACCATACTCTACAAATCTGGTAGATAGAGAACGAGTTTTAAAAATGCCGGAGTATCCCTTTAAACCATTAGCATGGTATGATACGTTTCCCAGGTCACCAGCCTGGAACAGAACGGCTGCTCCCCGTCACTGTTCGGAGTTGTGTCTGTGAGGAATGTCGCTGATGTCAACACACTGCCCAATCTGTCGGAAACTATTTCAAAGCTCCAAAGCCTGTGTGATCCCTGCTTTGGCCTCGCTCCACGGTACAACCCCGCTAAAGCCTGCGTGCTGCTACGTGTGAAACTGGAGTCCGCTTTGATTCTAACCGGTGCTGTTAATGTTAATGCTAATGCCAATAACTGGAAAGTCCCAAAAATACAGCAGAAATGTGTGTTCTTTACATTAAAAATAAAGACATTGGCTGATGGGAATGTAAGGCTGAAAAAAAGTCTTTACTTCACTGGTCAGAAATACAATTATGGAGAAATAAAAGCAAACCTCAGAGGCTAGAGAATACAGAGCCAGCACTTAATAAACTACTAGACAATTATATACATTTTGTGCACCACATCTAGTGTTTGTCAGACCAAATCTCCAGAACATATGGCATTTCTGCAGTGCTACAGCTCTGTGCTTTGGCTCAGCTTAGCAGCTCATATCTACAGCAACCCAAAACACGTGGCATGTTTGATTCACTTCCTGCAGGAACCACTGCACTAGAGTCACTTGGAAGCGGACTGAGACCTCCTAGCTTTCGGAAGTGAATGTGATTTCTGTGATCTCACCTGCCTTAAGAACCGCACTGAGTGGGAGGACACATCAGGGTTCTGTTCAAACAGACTAAACTCTGCAGCATAGCGACTGGTGTGTAGTCACAAGGATCATCCACCCCGATGAAGTAAAAACTTAATCATCATAAACACCAATGCCACCCTGTTTATAGTCACCATGCTAACCAAATTAGCCCGGCATCACCTCCACACCCTGCCTAGTGACCTTTTCAGCACAACTTTTGCTCTGATTTTGGGAGATAAATCCTCTCGTAAGCCCGGCTCAGCTTTTGACTCGTGTGAGTGGCGGTAAACAGAGGGCACACATTACGAGGCGACTCTGGTCTGCGCCGCCAGAGATGGCCAGCTGTCCCAGCATGAGGCCAGGTGGCTGTGAGAGCAGAGTGGAGGGGGTCGAGTAGAGAGTTACTCCAGTACAGCATGCGCTTCAGTCACCGAGGAGAAACCTATCTGCTGTGCAAATGCTCCTGGCAAGCTGAGGGTGAAATTAGCACCTGGCCTGGGCTATTTTGGCCGAACTTTCCCCCCCTCACTGCAGGAATGTCCACGGCGCCGAGCTCTCCGAGGGAGGCATGGCGCTGAGCACGGCTCTCTCCACTCCATTACAGCACAGCCTCCTAACACACGCAAACACACACTTATGCACAGATCATGGATGACCACACACTTAGACACACAAGCACTCCCTCACAAATTAATCTTTGGGATCTTTATTTTGCAGTGAAATTCTGAGTTGAATTTTTTGGTTGGAACTTTACCCACAATGCCGTTCTACTACTTGCTAAGAGTGGTACATTGGGATTTAGCCCTCGCTCCATCTATACTCACTCTAAAGACGGCGATGCAGTGGTGCTTTAATCATTTTTCTGTCCAGCTCTCTCACCTCGTCATCTGTACACTCTGCTCAAACAGATCAGCTTCCAAAGATTTTAGAGCTCTCATGCTAATACCACCAACAACACCATCTCACTCGTCATCTCATAGATCACTATCTAGCCGAACCCAGTCTCTGTCATTGGATAGCTGCATTGCATTCAAGAACTCTGAATTCAACATTAGCATCAACGTCTCCACTATTTCTACGCTGGTTTTCTCATTACTCTGATGCTGAGCGTCACTGGAAAATGGATGTGGTGAGGTTTTCTGTAAAGAGACGTTTATTTAATGATTATGAAGCACTTTCTGTCACTGCTGCCTTCTTCTACACATTATGGAGAAGATTATGAACCTCACACACTCGTTAACCTAATCTGACAAATAAAGTTTTGATTTATGACAAAAACAGTTCCTGGTAAAAAGTTAAATCTAACTTATTATTATAAGAGTCTTAATATTATTATATTTCCTTTTGCTAATTTTGAGCAAGGTTAGCTTTGGATGCTTGTTCTATCTTGGGAAAAAAGAGCATTACTTACCATTTCCACACACCTGGACTGCACTTCCCTCTCATACACATTCAATTAATAACACTCTGTGTGCAGCTGTGCCGAGGCCCAGCTGTGTGTGTGTGTGTGTGTGTGTGTGTGTGTGTGTGTGTGTGTTTGTGTGTAATCCACCTGCTATTTCTCTCACACACCTGGAGGACATCCTATAACACTATTATAAATATCAAGAGAGCTTCCTCTCCAAACCCCCCCCCCCCCCCCCTAAACACACACACACACACACACACACACA
>CM074950.1:25393284-25405762 GCA_037577455.1 Pangasius macronema
GACACCTTTCTCCACCCATTCCAACCTGCCTGCACTCGCTTCTTCACCTCTTTCCCACACTCACCATTACTCTGGAAGTTGATGTGGTTATATACTGACCCCAATATTTTCGGCAGCCATCTTGGGTAGTTAAAGCAAGTATAATTATGCCTTAAAGCCCGACAACCCTATGGGTGATTCTGAAGATTTGTGAAGTCTTTCCTGTTACAAATCTTGCATGTCACTTCTTTCGGATTGAGTGTTTAACCCTTTTCACACCAGGTTTGAATCTAAATGAAATGCCAGGTGAAGTGAGCCTAGCTTAAATGCAGTCAGTTACGGTTAATACAATGCAATCGGAGTTAATGTCACTGTAAGTCGTGACAGCATAAGACCGTAGTGTAGACATGAGTAAATTGTGATATCACACAAGCCCAGTACAGATTCAGCTTCAGAAACACATAAACATACACTAAGTAAACAGTCAAACTGGGTTATAGGCTGATTCTTGCTCCAGGTTTGACCCTTGGTTCTGACTGTGGCTATGTGGCCCTCAACAGGGCCTCATGGGAAATGTAGTATTTCCTGCACTGGGTCTGTTCGTGCGACATTAATGAGAGGCAGGTCACATACACAGCACCGGTGTGTATTATATTACATATGGAATTTAAGACAATGTGAAGGAATCGCTAAGAAACATGTCTTTGGATGTTATTATCACTAAAATATAAAAATACTGCCAGAACGCCTGCATGGTTGGTTTTGTTGCCATTCCAAATGCCTCATCCAGTGCAGATTGTGTATTCAGAGGGACTACTCTAGTTACACACACACACACACACACACACACACACACACACACAGAGAGACACACACACACACACACACACACACACACACACAGAGACACACACAGAGACACACACAGATCTACAAGTAAAATATGTTCACATGCAAACAGATTCCTGACGCCATCCCCCTTATCATCCATCTGGTCAAATTCACACACACACACACACACACACACACACACACACACACACACACACACACACACACAAACACACACACACACACACACACACACACACACACACACACACACACACACACACACACACACACACACACAAGCTATTGCACTCATGAGGATACTTCAGTGAAAGTATGAGAGCGTGTACAATTCGCTTATTCCTGAAGGGTTCATCTCTCCTCTGTCTTTTCTGAGGAATGTGCTATGTGGGTGCTTTCATGTCGATCTGCAACACTGGAAATGCACACAGATGAAAGTGTTTGATGTGTAGTACCTGTTTGCATTGTGGCTTTTTAAAACAAAAACCTTTTAAAAAAACAAGTCAGCAAGCCAGCACTACATGCTTAGTGAAAACATGCTTAGTGTAGGTTCTGCACTAATAACGACCGTATACTGCCGTTAAAAACCCTTACTTCCAGTGCCAAGTGGGCCGTACTCTAACTAAGCACTCATGATGACTTTGGTTCCTCTTGCCACAGTACCAGAACCAAAAGAGCCAGTAAGTAAACCACAGAATACAATGGTTGATTAACTTCAACACCGGTCTTTAGAAACACCTGTACACCTGTTCATTCATGTAATTATCCAGTCAGTCAATCATGTGGCAGCAGCACAATGCATGAAATCATGTGGATACAGGTCAGAAGCTTCAGTTAATGTTCCCATCAGACATCAGCATGGGGAATACATGTGTTGGTGGTTTGAGCATTTCTGAAACCGCTGACACGCATGGGAGAAATGCCTTGTTGATGAGAGGACATTAGAGAATGACCAGACTGGTTCCAGCTAACAGGAAAGTTAACTCAAATAGGCACTTTTTACAACCATGGTGAGCAGAAAAGCATCTCAGTAAAAACCTTGAGGTGGATGAAGTGCTTTACTATTGGGTGTTTGTGAAATTATGGTGCAATTCCAGTTGAAGAGCACATCTCTTTATAAACTCTATATATAAAGCGTCTGACTTGCGCCAGAGTCCAGCGCATCTCCCATTACACCAGCTAATTTGGATGTAGCCAACAAACTGACACCCAATTTACACTTCACCATCTCATAGTGCCAAAGCAATGGAAAGTGAGAAAGGCATATAATCTTTTGCCTATGCAGAAGAATCTGGATTGCGCACCTGATTAGAAACATCTAACCAGGCTGAAACAAGAGAAGAGAAGAGAAGAGAAGAGAAGAGAAGAGAAGAGAAGAGAAGAGAAGAGAAGAGAAGAGAAGAGAAGAGAAGAACAACTTCTGTCTTGACCCTGACACACAAGGATATCAGTACTTAAGCACAAGAGGACACAGCACCTGTTTCTCTCACCCCTGGAGCCATTACTACCCCTCGTCCTCCTTCTCTCTCCCTCTCCACCAACATTAGCTATGAGATCATGACTTGGCTCCAAGCAGGAACACCTTGCCGTCCAGGAAAACCCCATTCCCACAATCACACCCCTCGAAAAAGCTTCTGGCTTGATTCCACACGTTCAGATGGCTGTGTTTGGATCAGAGTAGGAACATGAGAGGATTAGTGGGAGTAAAGTGCTTTCTATCACACAGCTGGGAGCAAAATTATGCCTTCTCTTTGCCTCTAATGATTTTTTTTTTTAAACAGCAACATGGTGTCTCCAAAGAGCCCAGACTTTCCTCTTACATTTTCACTTTTCATGGCATGTTCCATAAAGTCAATCTAGCATTCTATGCTCCAAACTAAACACCTCTGCAGAAGACATAACTTCCTCCAGCTCCTCTTCTTTCATTCATTGGTGTCGACCTCAGGAATAACTTAATCAAGCCCTTCCAGAGAGAGCAGAAATTAGCAGCTCAGCCAAACAGCTGGACAATTGGTGTTTGGACGGTTGCTTAGAACAGAAACGTACAGATTATCCCTGATTATTCCTACCTCACCTATTCCCTGTATGCATCATCTCATTTCTTGCTGCACACATTTCTTTCTTCTGCAGCGAAACCTCTCTTCTGAGTGCACCCTCTGACCCTCTCTCCTCATGTAGTCACCCATCCCTTTTCCCAGACATCAAGTCTCTAGAGCTGAGCATCCACAACACCACCAAAGGCTTTGCCAAGCTCCAGGACATCAGAGTGGAAAGTTTACTGGATCAGGGAGTGAGTAAACAACAAAACAGTCTCATCCTTCACAGCACAAATCACATAAATGCCACACACAACCTCCTCCCACACACACACACACACACACACACACTGTCTGTCTTACATAAGCTGTGCAACCTCATTTCATCAGGATTTCTTACCTGGATTCCTCTATGAACACACTCTCTGTTTCCTCCCTCGCACAAACCCCACAGGAATCAGACAAAGCTTGCCTTGGCCATGAAGGCTTCATTTTAACAGCGGTTGGAGGAAAGCTGCCCGTTTCCAAATGTTTATTTATTTCTCTAATGCGACAGGCTCCACGCTTTATCTCGCCTCCACTGCCTGGCCGAGTTGCCTCTCTCTCCACAGATGGAAAATACAGTGATGTGCCTTCAAGCTTCAGTATTAACACACAATTTCTTAACATCCATATCTTCTTCAGCAAAACTGTAGCAGCTTTACCAGCACTCACAGAGAATACCTCAGATTCACTGTTAGCTATGAGAGCACTGGTCTGTAACATCATGAAACGCTCTGAGCCAGTACTTCTCCGGAAACAGATCTGCGAAGTAGAAATGAAATAGCACCCAATAGCGTTCTTACCTTCTGCTTAGTCGCTGCTGGTCTTCCACGGTCCAGCGCGCCATCCTGCTGCATGTTCTGTCCAGCCAACACCATGGATTTACATTCCACACACGAGCCAATTGTAAGTTGTTTCCCATCATCCACCACAAGAGTGTGGCTAACCCGTGGGGCATAGAGGAAGACGGGCAGTCGAGCGACGGTGACTGCCCTCAAACCCAGCGCCCTCCTCTTCTCCTGCCTGCAGAAAAAGCAAACAAATGATTCGCAGCTGTATTGACGTGACCAGGGGCTGCTGGAGGGCCCTGATCCTGCAGCCTCGTGCTGCGCCCATTGAGCCAGCAGGTCATGATAGCACAGGGAACAAGCAGCCACCAGGCCGGTGGCATCCGCAGGGCGGGCGCGAGGGGCCGGTGTGTGCACAGTGAGGAAAGGGAAGAAGGGCTCTTTCTCTCCGCATCGTCCAGGAGGATTCACATGAAGCTGGTACTCTGTGCCTGCAGAGAGCTCTGCCCCGCACAGGTAGCACACGGAGGTGTGGTGAAGGGATGCTGAAATGCTCTCCTGTGCTCTGACGAGGCTGCTTGACACTCCAACTGCAGTAGTGGTCTGGTGATATCTCCCAAGGAAGGTGCTGACGGAAGTGATAAGCTCCTCACTGAGGCAGAGATGGTATGCCGCCCAGATGTCCTCTAAGATGGTGTAACAGGTGGTGCAGCAATGTACTTGGCCATCTCGCATGCTTTGGGCGTTGGGTGGGCACGGAAGCAGGTTGATAAATGGGAAGTACATGGCACCACGGGCTTTTCCTGCCCCTGCGCGGGAATATGCCACCCTGATGTCTTGGGCACAGTCCTGCCCACATAAATAGCAGGCCTCCCTGGGAGGATGTATAGAAGAGAGAGGGCGAATTTTGGGTAAAGACCCAATGCCATCCATATCGGGCGGCGTTGTGGCACCTACATTAACTGGCACTACATAAAGACGCTGCAGGACAGGTACGTCCGCCAGCTCAAAGCCCTGCCACTGCTGCATAAGTGACGCATGGCAGCTGGCACATACTAGCGTGCGGCCCCCTGGGCTTATCGGCAGTGCGTCTGGCGGAGGTGTGTGCAGCCACAGGAAGGGGAAGAAAGGCTCAGCGGCAGCTCTCTCCTGCTTTTGTACACACACTTCAAAGCGGATGCCCGGTAGAAGTCCGCTGCCGCAGATGTAGCACACGTGTCTGCCCATAACCTGGTATCCAACTTGTTGTCTCTTCCTCTCATCCTCCTTATCTTCATCACTTGTTACATTAATCTCGTTGCCATCAGATGCATCCGAGTCACATGACTGGTTAAGACCGGCTTCTTTGGCATGTGCATGTGCAATATCCTCACCAGGGCCGAAGAGCAACTGCTGCAGCCTGGAGTTCCAGCCGCTTCTTCTGCCCCGCATTACAATCCCTCCGTCCTGGGTGGGTGTGTCACCGGAAGGGCTCTCACAATCACGCCGTGCCAGGTTCCCGTGGAGCCGTGCCAATGCCAACGTCGTCTGGGACACGTGATTCATCATCACAGAGCCAGACAGCAGCGCGCTCTCAGACTTCTCTGCGTCCTGAGTGTTGTAAACACTGACCCGGTAACGCGCAGCGCTTTGTGACTCGGAACTGCTCTTAATCCCGGCGCCGTCCTTGCACGCTCTACCGGCAGCGGGAACTTTGAGGCACTTCCCTTTCTCCTCTACTCCTCCTCCCCTGTCTGCGGCATCCGAGTCCTGATCCGACGCGTGCTCGTTATCCGAGAACGACGAGAAATCCGACTCGTCGCCGTCGCCGTCGCCGTCACCGTTCTGACCGCTCACGGTCGGTCTGGCGTCCGCGTCTCGCACCGCGTTCCAGTCCCGAGGCGCGCGGCGCGCGTCGCACTGGTGCGGTCTCTTGAGCCAGTACACGCGTTTGTCGAGCGGCGTGCGGCTGCGTTCGAACGCGTTCCACTGCTCGCGCAGGAAGCAGTGGCACACGGCGCACACGAGCGCGTGCCCGTCGGCGCCGACCTCCGCGGCGCCCGGTGCCGGCTCCTGGCCTTGCAAGAACGGAAAGAAAGGCGTGCTCCCGTGCCGGAACTTAACCTGCAGCTGCAGCTCCTTGCCCGGCGTCACTCCGCTGCCGCATATGAAGCAGTGCACCAACGGGACGCCGTTCGGCACGCGACCCGGTCTGCACGCGAGCCCGGGAGATGCACCTCCGTGGACCGCGGACATGAGTCGGTGCTTCCGCGGCACCGCAACCGCGTCCTTATCGCCGGCCTCGTCGTTCATTCTCCGCTTGGGGAAAACATCCGTATCACAAAGTCACTGCGATCCAAAAACAACTCGCATTTAAAAAAAAAAAAAAAAAAGACTCAGCACAGAAAACTTCAGCAAAGTTCACTTCTTTACATGAGAGTCCTCCGACAAAACACCAGCACACACACTCGCACTCGCACACACACGTCCTGTGTCACGCCGAGTCCGGTGTGTGCATGTTGCAGTGAAATTCCGCGTGTAATCCAGAGAGAAAATCCAGTCCGTGTTCGAGGTGTGCGCTTGTTATGAGCCAACTTTCAGTCTGCGCTGTGCGGAACTTCGGGCTGCTCAGTCTGCGCACAGCGCCATCTCCAAACGCGCTCAGGCTCCCACGGCCAGTGCCTCAAAACATCTGTGCTGTAAAAGGACACCGTATATTAGGAAACGAAACATGTGGGCAAACGCGATTAGCAAATATTCCCAACACGGTGCTTCCTCAACATGGGCTAGAAATGTGTGTAACTGTACTGAGTTTAATGCACCGAGTCCCGAATCAGCTGTGTGACTGCACACACACCGGCTCCTCTGGATATCAATCACTGCGACATCTTTGACAAAATCAACGAAAATATACATTTTATTCAGCTCTGACATTCAATTCCACCTCGTACCTCAGACAGATTACATTTACTCCTCATATTTAAAATGTAATTAATGTAGCTGCACAATGATCCTATCAGTAATATATCCATTTCATTTAAATGCACCAAATATAATTCACATTATAATATGTTTTACTTACTTTCCTTTTTCAAGTGCATGCTGGAAGGAAATGGCTCTGGTCACGTGACCAACGCCATCGCACACACCCACACACACACAAAAAATGTCCATTTAACAAATGTCATTTTTTTATTTACAGCTTGTCTTTCAGTAAGTGACACATCAACAGCACGTGAGGATAATAGATTAAAAAATGCATCTTATATGTAAGAAAATTTGTAACTAAATATATAAATAATTTTTTTTATATTTATATCATTTTGTATGTAAAATGCAGCGTCTATCTTCCATCATTTTGTTGCTTTGTGACGATTGTGTAAAGCACTACATATAGTCATGCTGTTATAGGAAATTAATCAACAACAGATTTACTGTTACAGCCCTGAAGCTGATTATTTTTCCAGAAGCGTTTTATTCCTCTTATACCACATCAATGTGCCAAAGACTGGAATTTTTTAATTTATAAAAAATGACTTTTTAAAAATCAGTTTATAGTTACGGTTAATGTTGTTGTGGAACGTCAGTGAGAAACGAGTTAGTTCCTGTTCTCCCTTATGTTATAGCAGCTATAAATGGCCGTTCCCTCGCTCTCTTTTCTCTCTGTCTTGAATTTCATAAAGCAAAAATAACGGCAGCTTGACATGTCACTCAGAAATGCGCTGACACTGGAGACTCCTTCCATAATACAAAACTAATCTCTCCTTACAGAAAACTCCACCAGATTAATGTACAATTTTAATACATTTTATATCAGACTTAGATTAGATTATGTTATGTTTCGAAGCATACCAGTCCCTGTGTTCCTGTAGAAAAGATCTGAACGAGTGCATTAATATAAACCTGTGATTCGAATTACAGCCAGAGCTACTCTCCGTTTTTAATCAGTGTTTACTGTATTATTTTCAAGCATGCCTCGATGCTAAAAGTGAATGTTATGAGCTGCAACATGCGGTCGGTTAGAAACCATGCGTTTAAACATATAGAAGGGGAAGAGCTAAATTATATGATGCGTACATGCGTGTAAGGAGAGAACGAAGGAATCGTGAAATGAAAGCCAGGAATAGGGACAGAAGCGGGAGTGGGAACTGTCTGTCTGGGTTCAAGCCTAGAAGCACACGCCTTTTTGAAAGAAATCTAATTATACACACAGACACGGACAAACCGTTTCTTTCAGCGTTTAGAGCAGTGAAGCGAATAAAGCATGAAGACGTTTACAATCCTGGAGCTTTATTTATTATCGCATTAAAGACAATATGTTTCTTTTCAACAATTTCTGATTTGTGCTGATTTGTTGGTTGGTGCTGTGTGTTTTTGTTATTCCTGTGAGACGTTATCGGTTGTGTGTCGCTCTGATGTCACAGGGGGATATATTTATTGACGATATTGATTAACAATTTTCTCAAGACGTAAGGGATAACACTCAGGATTCACTGTTTGCTCAAGCAACCTTTAGCATGATATAAATGAGAAATCCAGTGTAGACGTAGTGGGAGATGTCGTTCTAGTCAGTGATCTATGAGATGGTTGATGGTGGTCATAGCATGAACGCTGAAGCTGTGGAAGCTGATCTGTTTGAGCAGAGCGTATAGACGATGAGCTGACTAAAACACTAAAGCACCGCTGCATCGCTCTCTTTATGTAGGGATGAAGCGAGGGCTAAAACCTACTGCAGAACTGTTAGCAGGTAATCAAGCGGCATCGTGGAAAGTGAAAATCTCCCAACATGAAAGAAGTTTAAATTAAAATAACTGTTGCATGCCATGGAAGAAAATCACACCTTAATTCCAAAGATTAATGGGAAATGTAGGTGCAGGAAGGATATCATGAGATAGACACACACTGCTGAGTCGCCGAATCTCATCATCCCCCCCGTAAAATCTGATAATACCACCGTGCCTCGCTCTGCACCCCTATAGATTAAACTCATCCAGAGAAAATTCCCAGCTCGGAATTCTGGTTCTGAACAGGGCCCTGGAAAGGAAAAGCCCCGGCGCTCCGCGTGGGCTCCGTTCCCTTGTGTGATCACGTGGAGAAAAGCCAGCCGTCTTGTTTTCAGCATTTTTTTCACAAAGTTTTCGCACGGTTTGACGGTTGGTCAACAGCTACTCATCTGGATCGCAGAGGTCTGCGTGCAACATGTTGAGTTTCAGCCTGGATGAAATACGGAAAGTCTTCAAAGACGTTCATCATACAGAACACGCTAAACCGCATTTATTGTTCATGAAAGGTTTGACTTTTGTAAAACAGACATTAAATCCTTTAAAAATGCCTAATCTCTATTTTCAGAAATAATAGATTAAAGAGCTTACACTGGACCTCACCTGAAGTATTTATTTCTTTATTAAAATAAAACATATTTATTTCAGAATAAATCAACACCTCTGTCTTCCAGTCCATTTTTGGTTTTATTTGTTTGCATATTTATAGCTCGATGCTTGAATTATATCCTTTAAGTCATGTTAGATACATGGAAATCCACCCGTAAATAACGATGATGGTTAGATGATAAGTATGCACACACCAACATTTAAAAAAGAAAGTTTAAATAATTACATTAAGACACAAAGCAAGTGACTTGAGGCTTTTTTTTCTGTAGATTGACCCCTGACCTTTAGTGTGTATTCAGTCTCTAACAGAACTTCTTTTTTTTTTGACTGAGCCGTGGTTGTTACACTGCCCTCTTCTGGAAAATGTATGAAATTACAAATACAAATACAGTACAGACACATGCACTGGTACTGAGCTACATGTTTATACAGAGTACACACACTATCAGGGAATTCAAGTGAAATGTGTCACACCTCATTTCACACATCTTACACCTTATAATTCAACCCTATCTAATTTAGCTTGTGTAGCGTTTCAACACTAGAGGGACAGCTCATGTTGGACGTTTGGGGGACAAAGTTAGGGAGGCCAGATTAAGATGGTTTGGACATGTTCAGANATTCGCTGTGGAGACCCCTGAAGGGAAAAGCCCAAAGAAGAAGAAGAAGAAGAAGAAGAAGAAGAAGAAGAAGAAGAGCGTTTCGACACTAGATATTGTCACAAAGCTGCTTTACAGAAATCTGGATGTAGATTTAGATCCCTGATGAACAGTGACAAGGAAAAACCCCGAGACGACATGAGGAGGAAACATCAAGGGGAGTCGGAATCAAAAGAGAAACCATCCTCTTCTTCTTGGGAAAATAAAAATGGAAATAAATTGTTTAAGGTGTGATTTTAAAATACTGAGACATACATACATACATACATACGTACATTACTCGTAATAAAGTTAAATAAAGTTAACACAGATACAGCTTTTTAACTTTTTGACTAGAAAAGGTCAGATATAATCTTAGACTCTCTCAAAAGACATTGAAAATGGTGCTATATTACATTTAAAGCTCTGCAGATACTTATATTTTTTCTTTTAATTCATTCATCTTCACTACTTTTGCAGCATTCGAAGGTTGTTACTCATAATTTCCCACATCTGACCAGGAAAAACCAAAGTATACTCTCCTCGGCTCAGAACCTTTAAATGTGTTATACTGTACAGTATATACAAGTATTTTCTTTAGATCAATCAACATACAGACATATTCGCATGTTAAATTTATAACACTGACTGTACAGCTCACTGTTCTGAAGAGAAAAATACACATCACTCATTACAATTAGCTGGCTAGCTTGTTGCTATAAAAGACAGACATGGCGGTGTCCATGTTTTTTTTCTCACTCTGTAGCTGTTAAAACATGATGTAATTCTGACTTCCCACTTCTGAGGTAAGTCAAATGCAACATTAATCCAGAGATTATCCCAGGAACACCAGGTGTGAGGTGGGAATACACCCGGGCTGGGATGCTACTAGTCTATTGCTGATCACCATCCACACACACACACATTCACACTCATTGTGGAGAAGCTGGAGAAAACCCATGCAGACATGGGGAGAACATGCAGAACAGACTGTAACCTAAACTCAGGCTCTGAAAATATTACAGTGATATATGATTTGTAAAGCCCTGCAACCAATCCCTTATATTTCTATTTGATCTCTTAGAAGTCATGTGACTGAACCAGATCAGCCGTGAAAAGCTCTCTCATTCCTTTTCACTTCCCTTTGTCTCTATCTCAGCTTCTCTTTTCTTTCTTCATCTAATCCTCACTCTCGGTGCCAAGACCTGCGAGGCTGGCACCGTATGGTTCCATCGTTCTGCTCCGGGTGGCACAGCTTCGGCCCAAGCTGCAGGGAAAATGGTTTTTAGAGCACACACAGTGAAACGAACATGTGAGTTCTCACAAACCGTACAAAGGAATAGAGTGGATGTGCTGGAATCTCTATGTCATGCCCTGCGTGTGTGTGTGTATGTGTGTGTGTGTGTGTGTGTGAAAGTGGTGACAGCTCGGGTTGAGGGAGTCTCAACGCCCGAATCTGACAGTGTGATCCCTGGACGCCTTGTTAACCCAGAGTTCTGTCTGCACGTCCGCATTCATGACAACACACACACACACACACACACACACACACACACACACACACACACACACACACAACACAAAGAAGTGTCCTGTGTGCAGCGGGTAAAGATGTGTTGGTGTTACCTGTCCAAGCTCTGATGATCTGAGCTCAGCAGGCATGGTGCATGGACACACACACACACACACACACACACACACACACACACGCACACGCACACACACAATGCTTTGCCTGTTTGAGCAGCTGAAAGGCATTAAAGAGACACCTTGTTCGTGATGCCTTCCCCTCTGAGAGTGTGTATGTGTAAGTGTGTGTGAGTGTGCATTATGGTTGAAAGATTTTTCCTGGCACAGCAGAAGAATTTTGTCATTTAGTCCAGACTGGAAGTAATGAGTTGGCCAGACTGGAAGAAAAAAATTTATGCTTTTGTGTTGCGGTGTGTTACATTCATGTGCATGTACAGCATCAGAGGGTTCTCAAAACTCAAAATCAGGATGGAAATAGTTCTGAAAATAGAACTGGAGAATTATGGTAGAATCTCACAAGTGGAAACAGCAATAAAAAAGAAAATGTGAGTGAACTTTAAATTATGTCTATGCTGAAATTAAAATGTTCTCAGGTATTTAAAAACAGGATTATTGTGCGTGCTGGACACAGGAACCCTGAGCGTAGTTCAGCAATACACCCTGGATGGGAAGCCTATCCATCACAGGGCACCACACACACTCATTCACAGCAAGGGGAGCTTTATCCTAGCCAATTCACCTAACAACATGTTTCTGGGAGGAAACAGGAGAACCCTGAGGAAACCCACTCGGACACAGGAAAAACATGTGAAGCTCCACACAGACAGTAACATGAACTCAGGATCAAACCTGGAATCCTGGAGCTGTGAGGCAGCAACACTCCAAATCATACATCTCAGAAAATATAGAGCTGCTAAAGGTTCTTCGGTTGTCCCTCAGGTGGAAGGGTCTATGTAGAAAAGAGTAATTCCCTCTAATGAACCCTTAATCAACCATAATAGAACCCTTTTAGGAGGCTAAGAGCCTTCCATTATCCAATTAACCCTTAAAGAAACCTCAAGAACCCCCTTTCCCCTCTAAGTGTACCAAGTACCAAACAGTTTAGAAACTAAACTTCTGTTAGAAAATGTATAACCCTTAAAGTTCTTCAATCGTCCCACTGTGGGATGGGCAGTCGTGGCCTAATGGTCTGAGAGTCGGACTTGTAACCTGAAGGTGAACCTGAAGGTGGTGGGTTCGAGTCT
>CM074950.1:25405777-25408277 GCA_037577455.1 Pangasius macronema
TGTGTGTGTGTGTGTGTGTGCACTTGGATGGGTTAAATGCAGAGCACAAATTCCGAGTATGGCTCACCACACTTGGCTACACTTCACTTCACTTCACTTATATAAACAGGGTAAGTCTCTGGTACAAACTCCAAATTATTGCTCTATTTTTTTCTTAATACCTGTTAGGTGTTCAAGATTTAGCTCAACTGCCTTGGTACACTTAGAAAATGGGTTCTTCAAGGGTTCTTCAAGGGTTAATTTGATTAATAATGGGATTTAGCTTGGGGAAAAAAAAGCTATGTGGGACCTTTTCAGATAAAAAAGGGTTTTTAATGATTTTTAAGTGAAGTGAAGTGAAGTGACTTGACCCATACTCAGAATTTGTGCTCTGCATTTAACCCATCCAAGTGCACACACAGTAGTGAACACACACACACCCGTGAACACACACCCGGAGCAGTGGGCAGCCATTTTAGCTGCGGTACCCGGGGAGCAGTTGGAGGATCGGTGCCTTGCTCAAGGGTCTCACCCTTGTCGTGGTATTGAGGGTGGTTTGCTCCCCTAACAGGAGCAGCCGAAAGGGCGATTCTTGATGGTTCTATGTAGAACCTTACAACAGAGTGTTTCCTTATAAATGAACCCTTAAAGATCCCTTAAAGAACCCACTTTTCCCCCCAACTGTCCAAGTGTTCCTTGGACAGTTAAGTGTTCATAGCTTGAAAAAAGTTCCTCTGAACCCTTTCTGGTAGGAGAGCACTGTTGTATGGTTCAATATAAAACATTCTGTGTTCTTAAGAGTTCTTTACGTATAGTTACATTATAATGTAAATTTTACACCACTGTTCCTATTTATAAGTCCTGATGATGGTGGTCTTTTTTATAGAACTGAATTCTATAGAAGTGTTTGTACTGCGTATACACATACAGTATGTGTCAAATGTGTGTATAGAGAATAGGCTATGCATAAAGCGTGTGTGTGTGTGTGTGTGTGTGTGTGTGTGTGTGTGTGTGTGTACATTTGGAGCATCTGGGAAGGATTATTTTCTTGTTTCTTCATGGCCTCACTGTTCTGCCGTCTGTTCCCATCGTGAGACGTCGCAATCCTCTTAAGTGTTCACTGTGGAGAGAGTGAATATGGAGGGCTGCTGGCACGTGCTCAGATGTGTGTGTATGTGTGTGTGTGTGTGTGTGTGTGTGTGTGTGTGTGTGTTGTACAGAAGAAAAAGCCGAGCACCAGGGTTCCCTCTCCTGCTTTCTCTAAAACTCTAAGTGGTTTTTCACCTGGGCCAGTTTTCTAGATAACAGCTGGTCTGGAGAATAAGACTGCTGTAAGATGCTGTATCTCAGATACACATAAACACACACACACACACACACACACACACACACACACACACACTGGTAAATTACATCTCTTCTAGTATGTACCCTCCTTGCATACCATCATACTCCTCTCCTGTGGTCCAGAGTTGCCATTCCAACATTAATGCAAATTTTAAAGGTACAGTCTGTAATGTTTAAAATTTCTAATCTCTATTTTAATCTCTTTTAATCTCTTACAAATCCTAATCACCTTACAATGTTTGATTTACAATTTTGTAATGCAGTAGATTTGACTAGTGACCAGAACCTGGCTTTAATTAAGTTAAAGCCAAAGGAATAAAACACGACAGTGTGTATAACACAGAACGTCCCCAAGTGTTTTATTCCTCTAATACCACAGCAACCTGCCCATGATTACAGTTTTTTATTTATTAAATAGCATCATACTTTTATCTATCTAACTTTGTAGGACGTCCACGAAACAAGTTAACTCCTGGTTTACTTCCATGCTTTCTTACTTCCTTACCTACTTCCTACCTTACATGCATACTTACCTTATATACATATTACTCCCTTCCTTCCTTCCCTCCTTCCTTACATACTTACATACTTACCTACTTAATTCCATCCTATCTTACTTACTTACATACACACTCCTTTCTTCCTTCTTTCCTGCCTTCCCTGCTGCCTTCCTTGCTTATGTATGTATTATTGACTTATGTACTTACTGAGCTATTTCCATCGTTCGATCGTTTGTTCATTCGTTCATCTGTTCCTTCCTTACTAACAACCTTACTTGCATACTTATACAGTATACATACTACATACCTACTTCCTTCCTTCCTTACGTCCTTATATAAATGCTACTTATTTCCTTTCTTCCTTCCTTATGTCCTTATATGAATATTACTTGCTTATTCACTTACTTACATGTCTACATACTTATGTATATTCTTCTGGCCCAGAAAATAACTATCCCTTATAAAAGTAGAAAGGTATTTTCTAAAGGCATATACAGTTTTATCAGAAGGGGCGGGGTCAGTTATGAGGAGGGAAAATAGGCTTGTCAGTATTTTCTTTACATGTGTATTTTCACCTTGCAGGCAGTTAAGGGCTCTAAACATTACACAATGCGCCTTTAACAAGTTCATAATCTCCGCCCCTCATCCTAACCCAACTTTTCATACAGCACATG
>CM074950.1:25410777-25419566 GCA_037577455.1 Pangasius macronema
CACAGACACATTACAGACAGAAAGACAGACAGACAGACAGGAAAGACAGCTGAGCTCAAAACATAAGTAAATATGAATTAAAAAAAAAATTACTTGAATAAGGACACATAAATATTGAGTAATTACGTGTGTAAAAAGTGAAACACCCACACACACACACACACACACACACACACACACACACACACACACACACACACATCACAGCCTCAGAGAAGGCTGACCTTTGACCCAAAGAGGTGAAGAAGAGCAAGACTGCCGGAGCCAAAGGAACGAAGTGAGGACATGAAAGACATCCTGTACACACACTATCATTTACATTCACGCACACACACACAAAACACACACACACTTCACATGTATGTGTCAGTCATCTCATGTTATCTCTGCTAGACATCAGAGAGAGATATACACACACACACACACACACACACACACACACACACACACACACACACACACACACACACACACACACACACGCGCGCACACACACAGAGTGCTGGGGCCTATAACACCTGTTCACTCTAGCAGATGTGAGCTGGATGGGGGAGCCAGGCTAAAAAAAAAAACAGCTTTCCATTCTGGAAGTGGCTGTTATGCGCACACACACACACACACACACACACACACACACACACACACACACACACACACACACAGAAAACCCTCAGCAGTACTGCCAAAGCACTTACATCCACTGCATCAAGTTACACAGCAATGTCACTGACATGAGAACATGAATAGTAAGCACTCTCCTGCTATGCCCGTTAAACCTCCCCTGCATGTGCTACACACACACACACACACACACACACACACTGCAGTTGCTCATGACACATAACCAACATCCCTCTGTTTCATACACATACAGAATGTTTTTCATACTCCAGTATTTTCAACCTAAACTCACAGACAAGTATTTATTTGTTTCTCTGTACTGAGAAAAAACCCCCGGAAAACTGGTTTCCTTACCAGAAGAGCAAAAAAGTAGTTCCGGTTACTTTTAAACATTTTCCCCTAAAGGTTTTGTGATAAACCAACAAAACAATGCTCAGTTTAATTCAGTTTTAGCTGTATAGCCCTTTAAACCATAGACATTAGCTGTAAAGCTGTTTTTTGTCAGTTTTATTATTACTTATTCAACTGTTTGACGTTAACGTTAGCTAGCAAGCAAGCTTGCTGTTGTTTTGGCGAGGTGAGAAATTGAATAAGTAGTCAAAGGTCAAGAGTCACGAGTCTGACAAGTGTATAAATGATTTGATTTCACCCTAAAATAGTTTTACTTCTTAATTACCATTCTGTCACTTGCCTTCCATACAGATGTAGCATGGTACTATAGCATTGTTTGAGGAAAGACAGAGGACAAACAGCACATATGGACAAAAACAATAATGAAAGTCAAGTGAATTATAAAACAAGCCAGTCATTAATTTCTGCTTTGGATTCTAACATCTCTGCAAAGACCAATCCTACAAATTTAGCCCTTCATTTACAAACACCTTTGACTAAAGATTCCACCGTTCAGCAGTTGTTGGTGTGATCATAGTCTCCTGGATACTTACTACAAAGTTCCAAAGTGATGTAGTATAAAGCAGTATTTACAATAACCAACACTTTCCCTTTCTGCTTATTGCCTTGTACACATCAGACAAATAGCTCATTTCATCTCTTCTGTCACGGTGAGTACATTTTTTTAATATGCAAGTTCTTTCCTAGTGAAAAGCTACAGAACTTCGCAATGACCACTTAGCTCAAGTTCGCTTTCCCTTGCTAGTATTTCTACCAGCAAGACCTAGTGGTAGGAACAACGGATGGTTTCCTGTCTGAGCAGATCTGTTGGAAAGACAGACTTGACACCACCAGCCCAATCCCCTCAAGAATGAATCACAAACTGAGGACTGCTTTCTTGCTTCCTGAATGCAACAGCATCTAATACACAAGCCTTGAATGCTCTTACATGGAAGCTGTTCCACAAAATGTGCTCACCTCATCAACTGAATGTGGCGCATTGCCTGATTCCCAAAGTACTAACTTTTCTTCAGGGACTGAAAGACAGTGGCAAGACTCCATATACCATGGATGGCATCTCTCTGGGGAATCATGAGCATGACTTTTCTGTAAGTGCCTGACATGGGATCTAGCCCATTGTGCTGTCCTTATAAGCCTATGCAAGATGCTGAACTGAATGACCTGGTGACCTAACTCTGGGATGACCCTTTGGTTCAATCTGGAATATCTGGCCAAGGTCCTATCACCTAATTATGCAGCATTCCTGAAGGTGACCCTACAGAGCAGTCCCTGTTGTGGCCAGTAAACACAATATAGCATGATTTAGATCATCTAATCCTTAGATTATCTGTTTATCTGTCATGACGGAAGGCACAAAGTGCCCCCTTGTCTAAGCCAAGGCTGGTCTACTGAGTGGTGGATGTCATCACTGTCACCTATAGGTGGGCCAGATGCTCAGCTCCTACCATAAGCATCTCCTCCTCCAACTTTTATGCATTTTCTCCAGTTTCTCCCAGTGGCATCTCCATTGGCATCTCCAAACACCTTCCCAGTTAGTTTTATGGTGTGTCGGTTCCTCATGACTGTCCCATTCCTGTGTTTTCCTGTTGTCCCAAGAAATTCCTTCCTGGTTCTTACCCTCACCTGTTTTCTGATGTTTGAGTATAGTTTAGGCTTGTCTGTTTCTGCATGTCTATGCTACAAACTCTTTTCGAAATAATGGATTCTTGAAGTTGATGGATTATGAGTAAAATATTCTCGTTCTTTGTTGTCTTCTCAGGCATTTGGAGCCTAACACCTCATTTAAAGTGATCTTTTTTCCTGCTCCATGCAGGTTTGTCAGATTAATGAAGAATGAAAGATACAGTCAGTGATTTTGGTGGATGTTTCTAGCTGTTTTAACAAAAAACGAAACCCTGACGCTTAAGTGTTCCCTCCAAAACTACGCCCCCAAATTTTCATGCAGGAGCCAGGGATTTCTGAATTGACAGGAAACATGATCAACAGGGATCCTCCTTGTCATGATTGGTTGGATGTTGGTGGTCCATTTCATCATTTGTTTTACAGAGCCTGAGGCTAAACAGAGACCAGAGACCAAGGTTTCCTCACTGAGCAGATATTTTATTGAAGCTAGAATATTCACCAATTACAAAGAAGTGTTCTGTTGACTTACATGACCTGAATGAAGACATGTAATGCATGCTGTGTGAATCGGATACATAAAAAGATGCACGTAAATTTGATGTTCTGTGGGATCATTGTGCATACCAATAAATTTCCAGCAATCTTTTGCAAATGTATCCCCTTCCTGACCGTGATCAGAAGAAGAGAGTCTGGAATGTGTGATTGTGTGCGTGCCCATAAAGAGCAAGGGATAATGGGAAAGGAATGTGTGCCGGTCCTGGAGGAGCTCCATGGAGCCTGAACACAAACCGCAACACACAAAAAAGCAGGCACACAAATCAGGCTCTGGGCCCGCACTCGTTCTCCCTCTCCCCCTCTCGCTTTCTTTCTCTCTTCCTGTGCCGACCTACTGGAGTCGGCTGTTGATGTTGGCCGCTTGCCCCTTTCGGAAGAAGCTCGCACTGTTCCCTCCCTCCATTCTCTGTTCGTTCTCCCTGTCTCACAGTCAGTTGCCGGGGTAAATACTGACAACTTGACATCGTCTGTGGAAAAAATCCCAGTGTTCTTTAGAGCATCCCCCCAACATCAGATCAACGTTCCTATACACATGCAAAAAAAAAAAAAACCCACACACACAAACACTAGACTGTACTTCTTAAGTTTCCATAAAGTGATAGGTTGCTTTCAGTGGTCTCCCAAATACACAACCTCAGGGACAATGTGTGAGAGACTTTTGGATGGGATGGTGTTAATTTGTGGTATAGTGAAGAGGCTTGGGAAACACTTCAGAAGAAGTGTCCCATATCACAACATGACTTCACCCCATGCCAGTTAGGGGTGTAATACAATGAAAGTAGCGGTCTTTTTGTCACAACAGTTTCATATCTTACCGCTCACTCATGTCCACATTAAAGTAAAAACGTAGTCTGATAGGCATGTAGTCATTGCTGGGCGTGAGAAAACAGTGCCCCATGCTGTCCCACCACAATTATTTTGAATGAAAATAAGCACCATAATTAAATTAAATATATATATACTGTATAACTCTATAATAATGTTTAAACCTACACTCTTAAAATGAAGTCTTCTTTGTTGTAGGGTTCTAAATAGAACATTTAAGGTAGTTTTTTCTGGACCATTTGGTACATTTTGGGGGATGTGAAGGTTGTATTTGAGATCAGGAGCACTACAGAGAAAATCCCTGGCTCTTGCGAAAATGGTGGTCTGGGGCTCTCTTCAACAGAACCATGGTTCGGTCCGCATCGGGTGCCGAAGCTATCCGCTCTCAGCACTGCATGCAGAGTTACATGATTGGAAACTTATCACATTACTTTGTTTCAAGTTTTGTGATGATGGGGAAAAGGTTTATAGGACTACTGCACTGGTGAATCTCCTCATTTGTTAGGCATTCCTACACAAGGACATACCACACACCTAAAAAGTGTTGTGCTTCACTGCTTGTGTGTTGGCACCAAAGAAAAACTGTAAACTATGCTGGTGCTTAGCATTTTGCAAATCTGTGGGCACAAAAGTGACCTATGGAACTGCACAACCAATCCATAATTCTGAATAAATTCTTATACATGAAATGCTTAAACACGATTATGAGCCCCTCTCCCAAATGAGCCCAGAATCAGTCCTGGGTGAAGACACAAGTATTGTGAAAATGTCCTTTTGAGAAACATTTTGAAAGAGTTTCCCAAGAAATTGGAGAAAGCTATCATGGAGTAATGTTAAACAAATTCTCATAGGGCCTAATACTGAACCTTGAGGGACACTTCTATTACAGAAGAAGGAGGTGGGAAGAAAATATTATGTTGAATTCAAATAAGTAATAAATAATAACAGATAAGTCCAAGCAGATAAAGATATGTGGTGGAAAATTCATTTTTAGCTTCGATTCCCTTTGCTAAACATTCTTAATGGTTCTAAACAACTTACATGTTTGTGTTGAAAGAGAACTATGGGCTGTAACTAAAATCCGAAGGCACTGGATGGCCACCGAAAGATATACACGGCATGAGTAATCAAATACGGAAGCATGTCACAATGACGCTTTGATGAACATCCAAAGCAAAACTGCCTTAAATCAGCTTTAATCTAATCGGACAAGTTTCCGTTTGTCATCTGGAATAATTTTTCTTTTGATTTCTGTTGTTTGAGAAGGAGGCAAAATGTCGTAACTGCCAACAGTTTAAGATGGATGTATATGAACCCAGACTTCGATGGAGTCAGAAGAATAGTGAGAGAAGTGAGTGAAATATGGAGGCCACAAATGCTCTACAGCAGTTTGTGAGGTATATAGCCACATATGGAGTGTCCCTAGACTTCCTTTTAAGATGTGAACCTAATATGATGGCCACATAAAATTTTAAGTCTCTCTCTAGCGAGAATCTAGAGACAGTTGTCTTTTACTGTAGCATTCATAACATTTTACTGACTTCCTATACAATGCTATTCCTTTAATATAGGTTTAAATGGGACTTGGCCCATTGAAATATAAGTCTGTATTACACAGACTTGTCAAAGGAAAGAAAAAGAAAAGAAAAATGAAGTCAAGCATACCCAGACATACTATTTGGATAACATCCAAAAACCTCATACTCTACAAATCATATGCAAAAAAAAAAAAGCTGTTATAGATATAATTTATTGTTACTTTGAAAAGGTCTTGCATGTGATTTGTACTGTTTCATATTTTACTGTATTTGTCTGCTCTGTCAACTCTGTAGTTCTGTGTTAATATTAAATTCTGCTGTTGTAAATTATGACAGAGCAAACCCCGTAGGCCTTGAAACTGCATGTGTGAATATATTTAAATACGCGTTTTAATACAATATTGAATGTATATTTAATTTCTGTTTTAAAAATTATTCACCATCATCATCATCATCATCATCATCATTGAGGTCCACTGCATCAAACCTCTCATCATTCATACATTTTAAATTGTATGAGCCATACTCTAACCATAGACATCTGTTAAATTAAAATTAATTTGTAAAAGCGTAGCCTCATTGCGTCATTCCTGTTGCAGAGACGCAGTGGACCAGATCGTTTCTTGCTTGGTGAGGAAGCAAAGTTGTGGCCTGCATAACCTGCCAGTTCCTGCTCCATTACAAACCACTCACACATTCCCACAATGTCAACACTTTCACTGCAGCCGTGCCCGACCAAACCTTCATCCACACACATGTACAGAAAAAAGCCCATCCCCAGGCTGAGCTCCAAACCCTCTCTCCCTCCCTCCCTCTCTACCTTATTTTCATGACAGAATGTAAAGCAGCAGCCATGGGGATATAAGTTTAAGAGCTAACCCCAAAACCCACTTGATAAAGCAAAAAAAAAAAAAACATTTGGCTGCAGTGAAGGGTCTTTTTCAGTCTCCATGCTCTATTCAGGGCAGTACTCATAGCAGGACACAAAAGACAAGAGCTGCCAGGCTGAGCTTCTCATAGGAGATGTGGGAGGGAGGGAAAGAGAGAGAAGAGAGGGCCAGCTGGGAAAGGCCACTCAGCCAAGTTTAGTCAAACACAGTGACATCAATAGAAACACACTGCCATCATGAGTTCTGTCTCTGGCCAACACAAGGTCATATCCAACAGAAATGAAAGCTGGAATCTGTATCCTTTCTTGTTATGTGTTGAGACCTACAAGCTGCTACATTAGCCGGACCTGAGGCCCACAGCCTCCTGTTTCTGTACAGAGGGCTACGAGCTCCTACTCCTGCTCTGCTAAGGTCTGTTAGCTCTGCTTCTTGCTATCCTGTGTTCTAAAAGGTCATATTCCTGCCATCCTGAGCTCTACAAGCTCTTACTCTCACCACTCAGAGACTCAAGTTTCTAATACTGCTTTTCTGAATCCTAGAAGCTCCTACTCACGCGATCCTAAGGTCTGCTAGTTAAATCTCTTGCCATTCTAAGGTATAAAAGCTCATATACCTGCGGTCCACTGCCTCTACCACTGCAACCCTGGGACCAACCAGCTCTTACTCCTGCTGTCCAGAGGTCTACTAGCTCCTTCTCCTGCCATCCTTTGACCCACCAGCTCCTACTTCTGCCATACTAAGGTCCACAAGTTCCTAATCTTCCTAAACAAGTTCCCAACCTGAGACCCATCAGCTTCTACTCCTGCCATCCTGAGGTCCATAACCTCCTATGACTGCCATTCTGAGATCCACAAACCCTTACTCCTGCCATCCTGAAGTCTACAAGACCTGAAGTCCTTCAAGACTCCTGCCGTCTTGAGGACTTAAGCTTATAACTCTGTCATCCTGTGATCCACAAGCTCCTACTCCTGCCATTCTAAGGTCTACAAGCTCTGTGTCTGGCTGTCATGAGGTGAACCACCTCCTACTCCCGGCATCCCGAGGAACACATCACCTACTCCTGTCATCCTGAGGTCCACGCCACCTACCCCTGCCATCTCAAGGTCCGCACCACCTCCTGCCGCTACCATCTTGAGACCTAACAGCTCCTATTCTTGCAATGCTAAGGTCTATGAGCTCTGTATCTGGCCATCCTGAGGTAATAAGTTCCCACTCCTCGATTCTGAGGTACAAACCACCTACTCCTGGTAACCTGAAGCCAAATGCTCCTATTCCTACCATTTTAAGATCCACAAGCTCCTTAAGTTCCTACATCTGCCATGAGCCTACTCTTTCCATCCGAGGCCCACAAGCTCTTCTTCATGAAGCATACAAGCTCCTGTTCCTGCCATTGTACTGAATCCTGCTGTTTTAAGGCCTTTTCTTCCTATTCCTGCCATCTTAAGCCCTACAAGCTTAGATTTGCCATCCTGAGGCTCAGAAGTTCTTCATCCTGCCACCTTGAGCTGGCTATGATGGTGTGTATGTCAGTGTGTGAAGGACAATTCAGCATAGTTGTGTAAGCATATGTTAAGCATGATAACTGCAACTTATACGAGCAAACACCCACAATTTCACACAAAACCACTTTTTTCATTGTTGGTAATGAAATACACAGTTAAACTCCTTATCCTCTTAAACCTCTCTTCCCTCACACCTCATTAAATCTGTCACTTTCTAATATGAGCACAGATTCAAACAAGCCCCTATGATGGCTTTACAGGATTGACAACCTGTGCAATTAGTGTCAAATTCCTTACCACGGTCTTTAACTTTCTCTCATTCTCTCATTCTCTCTCTCTCACACACACACACACACACACACACACACACACACACACATCCTCTCTATCTTCCTCCATCTGGCTCATGTGGCTGTATGAAGCCAATAAAACTGGGCTTATAAAAAGGGGAGATAAAGTGAACAGCAGTGGGTCTTGCCAGAGTCTCCAGTTTTATTTCCCCTCATCTCTTTGTCTGCACTTCTCCAGAATGAGGCCTTCTTCTCCAATCCCTCAGTCCTGGAGCCTGTATGACTAACAGAAGCACAGTCACTCTAAAAAAAAAAAAAAAAAAAAAAAAAAAAAAAATACCTGACAGCACATGGGAAATCGGCCTCATATATACAAAGGCTTATATAAAAAAAACTTTGTCATTGTCCATATATATATATACATACAGTTAAGTCACACCAGGAATAACACCTGGAATCCACCATGTTTGACACATGATGTGGTATACTTTGGATCATGAGCTGTTCCTTTCTTTCACCATACTTTTCTCTTCC
>CM074950.1:25419666-25433603 GCA_037577455.1 Pangasius macronema
ACAAATCATTGGTCAGGAAATTAGCAAGAATTAAACAAATGCACTCCTGAGCGCTCGTGTGCCACCAGTTGCTCGTTCAGTTTTGCTGCAGTGAACCGTTTGGGGAAAAGCTGGAAACAGGGAAATTCACTTATATAGATTTCTTCAACGCAAAGGTAAAATCATGATAATGACTAAATGTTTGATGTAAAATTCAAAGTAACACATGTCTAGGTCTACAAAATGTTCCAAAAAATATTTAATTCTGGGATGTTTTCCTTTTTCCTTAAAAGATTAGTTATTATTTGGTTATCACCACACCTGATGCAGCCCATCAAGGGCCACAAGGCTTAAACATTTAAAGAAATCAAAAGGAAAGCTATCCCATAATAATGCTATCCCATGTGCTGGCTGGAGTGAACCACCTATCATACATTCTAAGAGAGAAGCCACGGGCCCCATTCGGTCCTGGGGCCAGAGTTTGAACACCCCTGGCATAGGATTATGAGAAACCCTCAGGACAGCTACAAACACGGTAGTGACGATGGTGAAACATAAACACAACAGAAAAAACAATCTTATTACCTCAAGCTCACTTTGAAGAGCGGTTCTGGTTATACAAGCCCAGTTCCTGCACGAGCACCGGATCACACTGATTTATGACGTAAAACAGAGTGTAAAAACAATTGCTGGCCTACTGTTAGAGGATATTTATCGTATTAATCTGACACGGCGAACACATTTTATCTTGCAGCGTGTCGTAGAATTCGGCCAAGAATTTTATTGCGATGGTGTCATATAGTGTGACAAGTAAGAATCTTAAAAGACCTCCGTAATTGCACAGTCTAAAACAGGCTCAAGTATGACTAAACAAAAGCTATTATTTAGTGCATGCTGCAGATTTCACTAAAACCAGTGCACACACACACACACTCACACACACACAATCACTGTGCCAAACTAGCAGGACACTTCTGGACCAGGTCTCACTCTTTCTCTCTCTGCAAGACTTTCCAAAATGCCAGACAACTGGGGCTCCACAGCCAATTAGGAGTGTTTATTTAGGTCGCTGGGGCTCCAAGGCGAAGGGAAACTTTTCATCCGAGTAGCAGTGGAAACATCATGCAGGATTCCCATCCCCTCACATACACACACTTGTAAGGTTGGTTTGGCAGCCGACTAAGAGACAAGGGAAGATTATTAGAGGGGCGGAGGATCTCCTTCTTTTACTTCCTCCCTACCTCTCCGGTAAAGTGTCGTCCTCCTTGTCTTGTCCTTCTTTCTCCAGCCGTGGGGGAAACACATAATATATTAAAGATGAATACACTGGCTGTGCTGTAGCTCATGTGCAAGAGAGTCAGAACTATTAGTATAATGTAAGAGTTATTAACTTGTTAGAGTTAGCAATCACGGTGCTGTTGAATTCTCAAATCTGATTGGTCAGAAGTTGTTGATTCATAGTAACACAGATGCAAAACACATGTTTATATTAATGCACTCATTTCTTTACAATTTTTTAAAATCCATTATTTAACATAGAAATTAGTCATTAACAAACATATCACTTTACAGGACTATCCTCTACAAATACCGTCCTCAGAGGTCACAGTCATGAAACACACAGTCAGTGAGTTTTCTCCCACAAAACAGAGGAGTTTATGGTTTCTCATTTCCATGAAAAGTTGTGTTTTTTGTCTGATTATCTTCGAGAGAGAGAAAAACACAGAGAGGCTGATGAGGGAACCATTGTTTATAACTGCTATAATGTAACTGAGATCAGGAAATAACTTTTTTTCGCAGACAGTCCTCAGCATTAAACGTAAAAATAAAATACAGAATGTAATCGTTGGCAAAGAGCTGAGATATAAGCGGAATAAAACACTGTTATAGGTGTGTTAGCATGTCAACTTGTGTTAGTTCATTTTAGTCTACAAGCACATTTACACACAAGTTTACTAAATGATTGATAAATAAGGTCCAGTGATCCAACGGTTCTGCCTATCGTTCTGGATCAGTCTGGGTCTCATGTGTCAGTTTGCGTATTACAAGAGAGCGGCCACAACCCATAATACACCCCTAATGTATTTGGTTTAGTTCCTGTGGTCGAGCCGATCTGTTCTCACTGCACATCTTGACGAGATCCCAAACACAGGTTCGTCTCGCTCTGGTGGAGATTGAGTGGTCACAATGACGTAGTCATCAAGCACTGTGTTCAGACGGGATTCTGCTGAGGAAGTGAACACACCAGGGATTCGTATTAAATGCATGAAATGTAAACATGCCCTGGGACTACAGTACGCACTCTTTAAAACAGGGTTCTTTAAGGGGTTCTTTGGATAGTTAAGGGTTTTTAGATCATGTGATTATTCTCATGTGACGTTTGAGTCACGTTTCTTTTCCTGTCTAAATCCTAGGAGAAAGTTTCCCAAGATGTGTCTTGCACACTAAGAGGAGGTCTCCTTGTGTGGACCTCTTGGTAGTCGGGATCTAGATTTGATCTTTTTGGTTGTAATTTTTTTTCTAAATGAGTGTATGTAGGAATAACGCTCGAAATTAAAAGCAGGGATGGCGTCTGAGGTTCCAGTGAGAACGTTAAGTAGGGCTGAAACTGAGAAGGGAACCTGTGAGTGGAGCAGACGGAGGACATGAGGAGGCCGAGGAAATCATTCGGTGTGTCAGTGACCTGTGAAAAGCTCTCTTTCACACACACTCTTAGAGTCTGTTAGTGTTGGCGCGGAGACGCTGACCGCAGCGCCTGCCCTGACGCCAACCTGGACACGCATACACACGTAGAGCGGACACACACACACACACACACACACTCACAGGTCCTTTTTCAGAGACCCACATATTAACCACAAAGCTGCTGCATGCCCACACACACACACACACACACACACACACACACACACACACACACACACACAGTCTGTCTTACATAAGCTGTGCAATTCTGGACTCTGATTGGCCAGAATAACTTATCGTTTCTATAGTAACGGCTCATTCATGGAGATTTGTACGGTGGTCACTTCACATTAGTTGTATGTAAATGTATGTTATTGTTCCTATAAGGAAACATTTATTTAATATTTATGGAATAATTGCGGATGTACGGAGTGTTAACTGTAACGCCACTTCATCTGACCATTGTGTTGTTGATTAGTTTCCTATAACAGCACAACATGGAGGGGTTTATTCCTTACAAATCAGCTACATCTGACAAAAAGACTGATCAATATTTGGTGTAAGACTGATGTATTTAATATCCCATAACCATAATGAGATTATGATAAAACAATAGATTAAAAAAAAACAATCCAGCTGGAATCTTTAGTGGTTTTGAGATAAATAACAATTCTGAGAAAAATCTAAGTTTTGCGATAATTCAGGATTTTGAGATTTGGAGATAAGTCAGAAGAAGTAAAAGGTTTTGAGACAATGAGTCAGAATATTGCGATATTGTTTCTAAAAATTTTGAGATTTGGAGATAGTAAGCCAGAATTTTAACATATTGCTGCTTACAAAAATAAACGAAAAACATTATACGTATTATGATTTTTTTTTCTACATGGCAGAAACGGACTTCCATAAATAGAGGACAGGAGAAACGAAAAAAAAAAAAAAAAAAAAAAACAGTTCCAGTTGTCTGGCGCCAAAAATGTTGGTACTTTGTTTTGCAGTGGAGAATCACACACACACACACACACACACACACACACACACACACACACACACACACACACACGCTTCTCTAGTAATATGTCTCTTTTCCAGGGTCATGCTTGGTGTAGCAGTTCATATATAATCTCTCTCACACACACACACACACACACACACACACACACACACACACACACACACATGCTTCTCTAGTAATATGCCTCTTTTCCAGGGTCATGCTTGGTGTAGCAGTTCATATATAATCTCACACACACACACACACACACACACACACAATCACAGTACTATAAGAAGACATCAGTAGTCATAAAGTGAGCAGCGAGAGCCAGACTACAATCTGTGAGATCTAATATTCTACTGTTCAGCTCTTAATTCATGAATGTAATGGGCCTGCATGTTTTACTGATCAGCGCACACATAAAATAAATCTCTCGCGCTTTTTAATGTATTACACACGGCTTCCTGAAGGAATAATCGCTCCCACTGGATTACAATACCGACTCTCTGACTTGCGCTCCGTCTCTCCACCTCGGCTGACTAAAACCTTATTACTTCTTCCATAAATCCCAGTGGCTCTTTTCCCTCTTATTCACAGGAAGGCCATTGATCACGATCCCTAAACTTCAGCCTCTTTTCTGATGCAGACTGAAATAAAAATAAATGTTGCCTGTCATTAATCAAACCTTACCTTGTTTTCATCTGTTTGTAACAGACAGTAAGGTTTATGACACAGGGAAATCTTCACCGTAGAGGAGTTTGAGCTTTGCAGTTTCTCAGTAACATGAAATTATTTGTCTTAGGAACTGGAGAGAGAAAAGAAGATATGCAGCTGAAGGAAAGACCGTTTATAGCTGCTATAACACAAGACTTAAGACTTAACAAGACTCGTGGATGTTTCACAACATTAAACAGAACTGCAATCAATAGAATTTGTAATCACTAGCGAATTGCTGTGGTATAAGTCGAATAAAACACTTCAGCACCTGCTGTTATAGGAAAATAATCAACTTCGGCATGTTATCTGTCACTCCGCTTGATCACACCACTCCGTTGTTGATTATTTTCCTGTAACAGTGCAACACTGAGTGATTAATTCCTTTACATGTTCCTTTACATTCAGGAAAATAGCATAAAATTATAGTTTTCTTAAAAAAATTGAGGATACGTAGCTTTGAAAATAATTTAAACGTAGTACTGTAGCCAAAAAAATGTTGGAGAACCACTGAAAAAACTCCTGACCCGAGAGCACTACTAAATAAAATTTATTTATTTATTTATTTATTTATTTATTTTTACCGTCGGTGTTTCCACACTTGACGCAGGCATGAGTAGTTTAGTCTCCAAACATAACAGACAATCCAAACCCTAACGTCTGCGTTTTTGGCAGATCCTCCGTCCCTGACAGCATCACTGCAGTGTGTGTTCGTGTGAGGTTTTGGCCTGTTCTGATCATGCGTGTGAGTGCGAGTGTGTGTCCAGGGACAGCCTCAGGCTTGTATTATGGTTGTGGTCTGGCCGGCATTCACTCTCTCCTCGTTTGTAAACACACACCTCCTCCATCACGGTCATCAGAGAGCCGCTGTCCTCACGTCAGGAAGCGCTCTGACCTCATCACATCCCCGAGAGTGACATGGGAGAGGACGGAATCAGAGAGACGGACAGGAAAGAACAGAAAACAAGCCACGCCGAGACGCCAGTGATGAATTACGATCTGCTGCCTGTCTTGTGAGTTAGGGCGAAGGTGAACGCTCTGATTGGAGAGTCTTACAGCAAATAAAGGATCCTCAGAGGCCAAGCTCCGGCTCTGGAATTAATGCCATGCTTGCTCAAGAGAGAAAGGGAAAGAAGATATGCATGAATTATAACCTGATTCCTGTCTGAACATTCATAATTCAGTGAAGGGTTCTCATGAAGTCCATAAATCTTTCTTTAATTTAAAGTTAGGCTTTTACTGAATCCTTTAACATCCACCAGATTTCGCGGTGCCCATCAGACGGCTTTATATTCCACGGTTTTCATCGTGATGACACTCGCAGACAAAATAGCGAATAATTAGAGAATTCCTTGGTCGTGTCGGGACCCGGATTGCTTACTATGAAGCTCTCATTTGTGACAATTTCGGATCAACCTATCAAAATGTGAACATCTTTTAAAAAAACAAAAAACAATAACCAATAGGACTTTTTAGGATTGCAGACTATCATGAGAGAATCTGTCATCTAATCTGATGTGCAGACACGTGGACTAGTGATGGGATGAGTCTCTTTTCAGTGAAGAAGCTCATTTGACTCAGCTCACAAATAAGAGTAGACTCTTTCGGCTCCTGAACGGCTCCTGAGCCAATTTCTGTTTTCAAAATGTGCGATATTTTGGGATATGGTTGGTCTTTTTTGCCCACCTATTGCTTAAACCTCCTAACAAAATAGCATTGCACTTGGAAAAAATTTGACGAAAACCTACTAACTTCATTAAATTTACATGATCCTACTGCTCAGGTTCATCACACCATTTCTTACATCTACTTTAGAAGCGACATTGCTTACATCTACTTTAACAAACTGCTCATATACCCGTGAGTCGGCTCTCAGTGCTCACCTCAAAGAACCGACTCACGGAGCCGACTCTTTTATGAATGGCTCATCATTAGTTTGTACCTTCGGGACGCTCTGTTGCCTCTAGCCTGCAGTGTTTATCACAACACCAGTCCTCAAGGGAAACCCAGCTCAAGCATCAAAACCTGGTTCAGCACCACACCTATGCGTGTCTATCATTATAACACGCTGATACAGATAAACATGAAGATGCAAAAGAATCATACAGTACAAATGAACACACCATGTAATATGCACAAAAATCCTGTGTGCTACAAACTAAACTTTTTTATTCTCCCCTCCACTTCACGTAACAGAGTCTCCAATAGAATGACTCTGCTGCCTTCTTGTGGTGAAGAAGAAGCCATGCGACATGAGGAGGTGGTTTGTTGTCATCTCCACAGCAACAGCTCAGTTACCTATTCCTCAGAAAAGAAGAAAGGAACCACCACAAGAAAGAGCAGAATCGAGTTTTCATCCCACCATGACCTCTTCAGCCTTCTCCAGGTACGGGTCAGTTTGAACGATGTATGATGATTACGATTAGATCATTAAATATGCACCATATATTTCACTGGTGCACCTTACTTACACATTTACACAATGAAAAGTAGCCAAACTCTTCACAAACCTGCTTAAATTAGCAATTAGCATCATTAGCTTAATACTATGATACTGTACAGCATACTGTATACAACTGCAATGCCAGTTCATATTTAAGTCTATGTTGTGAGTTATGGATGATTACGTATGTAAATTATCAGTTTAATATCTCTGAAGTCTGAAGTCAGCTCCTAAACATCTGCATTTCAGTTGAACCTCAGATGGAAACACACTAAGGCATTCTGCTTATCTTAATGTCTTTTGTTACCTATTAGAGCTGGCAATAAAACACACCATGTTGTGCCATTATAGGAAACTAATTCACGACGTGGTGGTGTGATGAAGTAGGGTTACTTTCACCACCCTGAAATTATCATCATCCAGTATGTAATCGGTGATATAGTGAAATATTTTGTTGGGATTTAAATTTAACATTTGATTTAGTAATTTATTGAAGGAGTCTCCAGTGTCAGTGCTTTGTAACAGTCAGTGAGTTTTCTGTTATGGTAAAATCTTCAGGACAGAGGAATTTACACTTCACAGTTTCTCTGTAACATGACAAGCTGCTTTGGTATAAGAGGAATAAAAGATTTGGGAAAGTGCTGTTCTAGGAAAATAATCATCTTCAGGATTGTATCAGTGAAGTGAAGTGACTTTGTGGACAAGTGTGGTGACCCATATTCGGAATTTGTGCTCTGCATTTAACCCATCCAAGTGCACACACACAACCGTGAACACACACCCGGAGCCATTTTAGCTGCGGTGCCCGGGGAGCAGTTGGGGGATTGGTGCCTTGCTCAAGGGTCTCACCTCAGTGGTGGTATTGAGGGTGGCAGAGAGCNGAGACTCGAACCCACCACCTTCAGGTTCACCTTCGGGTTACAAGTCCGACTCTCAGACCATTAGGCCACGACTGCCCAGTGACTCTGCTTCATCACACCACCCCGTCATTGATTATTTCCCAATAACATCACATCCCTAAGTGCTTTATTCCTCACTTTTCCTCTTTATTTTTGTCCTATCCTTTGCACTCACTCAATCATATGCAATTCAGCTTGTCTACCTATATGTTTTTTTTTCCCCCAGAGATGCACAGCTGAAGAGTATGGAGTTGACTATAAGCAATGCTGAGAAGTACATGGGTCAGTTCTGCACGCTGCTCGCCGCCTACACCCGCAAAACGGCCAAACTGAGAGACAAAGCCGACTCACTCGTCCAGCAGCTGCACGAATACGCCAGCACCGAAGGCCCTGAGCTCAGAATCTGCCTGAAGAACTTGTCAGAAGATTTAGCCATGGTGCAGGATTACAGACAGGCTGAGGTGAGATGAAATGAAAATCTGATGACGTCTACCTGAAGCGACTACGGAAAATATATTGATATTGGCCTTTTTTTTTTAATAATGATACATACTGTTTTTTTTAATGGCTGTTTTTAAATATTTGAAAATATCCCAAAAATATAATTTGAAATATTGCTTTTCTTTACGTAGCTGATGTGGTGTCTTTGTAGGTTGAGAGGCTGGAAACGCGTGTGGTGGCTCCTTTAAAGGCGTATGGGAATATTGTGAAAACGAAACGAGTGAGTTAAACTCCTGACGTTTAGTCTAACAAAAAATGTCATATAGTCTAAGCCTTGCATTTATCACAAATTTACCTTTTACAAAGGTAAATAACTAGAGAGTTATTTTAGAGAGTATCGTTTCATATCCCTCAGTAAAGTGACTTGCATAAGTATTCACCCCCTCAACTGTTCTGCATTATGTAGTGTGTACGGAAGACTGGCGAGCCATATCAAATCCTGTTTGTAGTTTCCCAAAAGGCAGGTTAGAGAAGGTTCTCTGGTCTACTGGAACCAAAACTGCACTGTTTGGCCTTGGAGCAAAGCACTACGTCTGGCAGAAACCCCTTACTGCTCATCACTCTGATGAAGAACATCCTACAGTGAAGCATAGTGGTGGTAGCATTGCGTTGACACTCATCATTGGCCTCTTTTTTGCTCCTCTGACTAAACCTGTACTTATAAGGTCACAAAATGTCATTTAAATAAAGCAAATGAATTGATTCATGCATTAGGAACTAAGCTGATCTGTTGTACAGTATGGGTCACTGGTGCCATTATGAGCAGAGACTTGTATACATCTTCACGAAAATGGATTAAATTACAAGTGTCTGACAAAATTGGTACGGATTCATTGAGGGTTGGCAACTACTCCAAACCGATGTTTTGCCACAGAAGAATCGCAAGGAGCAGTGAGTCAAATACACCCAGACGCAGTACAGCTCAGATTTTCTTCCCTGCTGCCGTCAATGCTTACCATCCCTACTGACTTTTCTGGCCTTTTCCTGATGGCTCCCTCCAGAGAGAGGACTGCTTCTCCTCTAGAGTAGCCGTCGTACCATATTCCATCTATTTTCAGACCAAATCCTGACTGATACTTTCCCCGAACAAACTCTGCAGCCTTCCAGAAGCAGGTGTATTTATAGTGATGACATGTGACACTGTGATTGCACACACGTGGACTCCATTTGACTTCTGATGGCAAGAGTCACATAAAGTGACATAAAATCCCAGTTAAGTCCATTTCAGTTCCAGGTGGTTACACAGTGTTTAACATTTCGAGCGGGGTGAATACGTACGCGAGACACTGTAGCACGTTTTAAAATGTTTAACAGCTATTGTTTTTTTATAGATGTGATAATACTGTAATGCTAGAGCCTAAAAGTGAAATTAAAAAAATATAAAATCTGCACCTCTTTGATTTCCAGGCAGACTTGAAGAGGTTTAGTGCAGATCGTAACAGGGAGATAAAGGAGCTGCAGAGGTTGGAAAAGCTCCGGCTGAAGAACCCAGGAGACAGACAGAGCATCGTATCCTGCACATGTTTCTCACCACCTTTCACATTCATATAGATGTTACAGCTTGACTGTTTAGGTTTTCTCTCCACCAGTATGAAGCACTGATTATTGTCCTTAATCCATTCCATCAGACACAGGTAAACACAGAAGGACAGGAGGTTATCGGTGATAAACATCATTTTAATAATGGGGTCTTTATTTTAGCATTTAATCATCACTCTCACAGTTACATGGACAGAAAATCAGACACAATATAAGTGTTTTTATTTTCATGTTATTCAGCATTTCCAATGTTCAAGTGATGGTGTACTTTCTTCCATTATAAGCACGACTGATCAAAAGATACCACAAAATCCAAAGATGAGCTTGACAGAAATAGTCTTCTACATACTGGAAAAAAGGAGTGCATTTTTTTAAAAATGATAATTATAATATTTATAATTATAATTTTCTGAATACATATATCTAAATTATTGATTTAATATTTTTTTTCCTTCTAAGAATAAGTTTTTCAGAGTGAGAACCACACTCACTCGGCTTTATCCAGGGTGCCAATAATTCTGGAGCTGACAGCATGTATATACAGTTAGACTGAATATATGAGAGAAATTTAACTTTTTATTTGAAGTAAATGAATTTATTGTAAGAAAAAAAATTTGAGCACAATTTAACATGTCATAATTATTGGCACCCCTAGAACAAAAACTAGCTTAAGCATGTTCCCATTTCCAAATTTTATTTAAATCCTGTTGCACTGCCTCTAAATCTATTTAGTACTTGGATTTTTTATATATGTTTTATTAAAACGGGATATAAATGGCACAGAATTTTTTGCGACACTGAAGGCACAGCTGCAGGTTTGTGCTGATAGAAAATGCACAATAATTATTAGCAAGTATATTTAAAATATATACTTACAACCTTTAAATATAAAGGAGCATCTCCACCATGAGGAAGATATTCATACCGTGCCTTGATTTCCTCCATTTCTACATGTTTGTCACACTAAATGGTTTCAGATCCTCATACAAAATTGTATTATAGGACAAGGAGAAAATGGGTTTCAATTGATCATATCATTTATTGAAGGAAAAAGGTGATGCAACACCGACATCACCCGTGTGAAAAGTACTTGTTCACCTAAACGTAAGAACTGGTTGCGCCAACTTTAGCAACCAAACGCTTCCAATAACGTGACATCAGTCCATCACTCTGGAGGAATTCTGGCCACTTTCTTTGTGGAATTGCTTTATTTCAGCCACACTGGAGAACTGTCCAGCTGTTTAAGCATCTCAGTGGGGTTCAGGTCAGGACTTTGACCAGGACACACCAAAACCTTAATTTGGTTTGAGGTGGAATCGCTCTTGTGCTTCAATGAAATGCTGATTATCCGTGTTCCTCCATCATGACTTTCCTGGTTTGCTCAATCCTGCCCAGGCTGAAACAAATGTGCAGAAAGCCAGCAGCAATGCCAACAGGAGCTCCAGGCAAATGGAGGAGACCATCACTGACTTCCAGAGACAGAAACTGTGTGATGTAAAGGTCAGTAAATTTGCCTCCAGTACAACGTACACAAAAAGTACACCTCCATCAGTACAAGTGAGCTATACTTGGAGTTATACTTTTTGCTAAGCTAATGAAATGTTCTAATTTCAGAGGATCTTCACCGAGTTCATCATGGTGGAGATGCTCTTCCATGCCAAGGCTCTGGAAGTTTATACACACACCTTCAACAACCTGGAAACTATGGACATTGACAAAGATCTAGAGGTGAATATTTAGTGATTCAATACATCATTAAAGTCTCTTCTTCACTTTTTTTTAAGGGAAACTGGCTTTCTTGTAATATTAGACAGACAGATTACATTATGTATTAGAAGCATCGATTTAGCAATGTGATGAAGATTTTGATTTTCTTTAGACGTGTCCCAACGTAAATCAAAAACTATTCCATTTTATTTTTCACTACGGTGTCATATGTTCAAAAGCACCGCAATGAAATTTAGTCAAACAGTATACAACTAGTTCCAGTTTTGAGCATGTTATTGTGTCACTAAACGCAAGGGCCAAATCATGTTTCAATACACAAACGACGTCTATTGAAATTTTGCGTAATTCATATTTGAGAATCACAATTTCGTGATGATGGTAAAAGCTTAGGTGCTTTTTTTTTGCTGACTATTTTGTTGACCTGCACATTATCGCTGATGTGACCTGCACGTTATTTTATCACCATGTAAAAATGAAAGAACTCTACTGTACAGTCTTTCAGGAACGAAATCCAGATTTCTGGTCCTCTTTGGGAAAACATGACGACTCCCATCAGTGGTGTGCCTCAATACCCGAGTCCCACTCAGTCTACACTCGGACTGACTCACCAGCTGAGCCTCTCCAACCCCATGCAAAGCTCAGATCAGCGGAAAAAGGTGACTCAAGCATGGCATGAATAATTCATCTGTGAAAATGTAGTTAAAGGGGAAACATCACGGCTTATGACTGCGTTCTATAATAAATGAGGACGGGAACCCCTTATGGTTCGTACGTGGTCTAACGTTGCACTCTCTCTTAGAGAAAAGGTTCCTGAAGGGGTTCCTGAATAAACTTTTAAAGGGGGGACAATCTGAAGAGCTCTGTTGAAGAGTTCACATGCCAGAAAAGGTTCTTCAGAGCGGTGACATAGAAGAACCGTTTTTTTTTTGGTCATTTTTAGTTCCCTAAAGAACATTTTGTTCCATGATTCCTGAGCTATTCTTTGTTGTCAATCCAAAACTTTCCACCACAAAAGCCCTTCAACATGATAACAGATAATTTCAGAGATTCTCCTTTATAACTGACATTTTTTAAACACGTTTATACCACAGCATGAATTCTGATGTCGTTCATTCACTGCTTCTCTTCTTCAGTCTCTGAACAGAACTTTCCGCAGACAGCAGGAGATGGATGAAGAGGAAGAGGAGGAGGAGGAGGAAGAGGAGGAATACGACACTGAGGAAGAGGTGGAGGAGCCACAGACTTTACGACAATCCTATGCTGCTCAGTATACCACACCTCGCAGACAGAAATGAGAAATGTTCATAAATTTGTCATGTGTGTAAAAAGCATGTAAAATATATAGTGAACATGTGATATGGCATGTAATTTATTGACGATAAATTGTACAAATGATCTAAATACGAAGAGCAGAACCTACTGCCCAATCAAATTATTTATTATTATATGCTGTACTGTATTTTAATGACGAAAATTAAATATTGGAATATGTAAATGAAATACTGAAATTATTCCACGCTTTATTTGGGTCTGTAAATGACACAAAGTCAACAGATAGATGTGTGTATGAATGCTAGAGTTTCATGTTGAATGAAGAGGCTGCAACCCAAGGCGATGTGAACGCCTCAGTCAGAAGAGGGCACCAACGTGTGCAAGATACAGATCGCTGTGATATTCTACACCCTCTGAATTCTCCACTCTTCACAGTGAAAACTCTTATAATGGATCGCTTTGTAGGGGTCGAAATTAACATCCATGTGGAACGCGCTTAACGCTTACTGCACGTAAACAGGAATGTATTGATGTACTGTAATTTAATAATGAGTAAACACCAAATGGACAAAAACATCTTCCAGACACTGCCAACAACTTCATTTAGCAGCTCACTTTGGTATGATTTTGTAAATTGACAGACGCAAACAAATACTAATGCTTGAGCTATGGGTTTTATGATAAAAACATGAAACTTACACCAAAGAGCTTACTTTTTGCCCAGAGACCGAATATTTAAACAAAGAAATCTAAAAGCAGTTGTAAAGATGCAAACCTTTGAATTGTTTGACATGTGGTATACTTTGGATCATGAGCTGTTCCTTTCTTTCGCCATACTTTTCTTTTTCCATCATTCTGGTACAAGTTAATCTTGGTTTCACCAGTCCAAAGAATCTTATTCCAGAACATGGGAGGCTTTTTTAGATGTTTCAGAAAGTGTATTCTGGCTTCTTGAATGTTCCTGGCGGTTTGCACCTTGTTGTAAACCCTCTGTATTTACATTCAGAAAGAAAGAAACAGCTCATGATCCAAAGTATTCCACAGCATGTGTCAAACATGGTGGAGGCAGTGTTATGGCATGGGCTTGTATGGCCAACAATGGAACAGGCTCACTGGTGTTTATTGATGATGTGACTGCTGACAGAAGTAGCAGGATGAATTCTGAGGTGTTTAGGGCTCTACT
>CM074950.1:25441248-25479310 GCA_037577455.1 Pangasius macronema
AAAGGTCTTGCATGGCCTCTCCAATCTTCTGACCTGAATCCTGTGGAATATTTATGCAAGATTTTGAAATTGTGAGGCCATTAGAGGGATCCTCTTAACCTTGGGGAACTGCTGATGCGTTGTGAAGAGGAATGCGCTAAAATTAGCCCACAATGCTGGAAAGCTTCTTACCACAGATGTCCCAAAGCTGTACTAATGCTGGTAATTTGTGGGATCTGAATAATTTTTTCCCATCACTTTTGTTTTTTAAACATATCTCTGTTTATGCTTATGAATACAGACTTTTTTTTGTAAAATCAAAAGACACTATGTGTGTGTGTGAAAGTCTGAATATTATTTGCCATCGCTGTATATTTGTTTTGCAGTTGACTGTAAATTTTGTATTGTGTAAGTTCCAGGAAATAAATTTGTGAAACTTGGTCTTGCAGCACTTGGTGTACCTGTATACTTCCACATTGTATTTATATTATAGTGAGCTCTGCAGTATGAGGTCTTAATGTTTAACATATCAGTTAGGGGAGAGCGGGGACGGTTGCAACATGGCTTATTCCTTCCTACTGCACATGCTCAGTTAGCCCCTCCCTCCATCTGGAAGAAATCAGCTATATGTGACCATTCCTTCTGGAAAAAGCTAATTTCATTTTTCTCATACTGAGTTTAGACAGTTTTTGTGAAGCATTATTCATTCATATAATTTAGATCAGTGTTTTCTTAGCTTCTCATAGGCATAGCTATCAAGTGTCAAAGCTATTGTGTCTAGCTAGCATAGCAAGTTTTATCATGGGTGTTAGATTTGCAACTGTCCCATCATGCTGTTGCATCAGTGGATGCTAATGTCCTGCTTATACTGGACAACCACTCATAGCATCTGTCTCTGGAATAAATTTCTGCAGAGACAATAGAATTGTCTTGCTTTCCTTTCCACCTCACTGCTCTCACAAACTACAGCCACTGGCTCGTACTGTTTACGGTCCTCTAAAACGAGCTGTGAACTCCTTCTGTGACTCATGGATGAAGAGCCTCCCAGACCTGACAATGTCAATTTATGACATTCCTGGCATTGTTAGATTGGCCCTCCCTTTGGCAGCAACACCAGCAAATGTGCAGTCAGGTTTTAGGTGCACTGGCATTTGGCCATTTAATCAGGAGGTCTTCCAAGCTGTTGACTTTGCACCATCTTTGGTGACAGACCGTCCTCCTCCATCTCCTGCAGATCCACCAGTGCCACATTGCTTGGATATTAAAATAATGATTTATTATTTTGCGCAGATTATTTTTTAAAGGTTTACATCGTAAAGGTTCCAGAGAAGCATTAAACCTAACAGTGAACCACGGAAGCTCTCCTTTCTGTTTACTCCTAAGTATAAACATTTCTTCACCTACTTGATCCAGGTCAACATCCTAGACGACAAGACGCCGTGTGTTTCTGGAGTTATGGCGAAAGCGTTTGAGCTGAGGTTAAGTGTCGTCTGCGCTGATGCTGACGGAGAGCCGCAGGGTCGTCACGTGGAGACGTCTGACTCATCTGAGCGGTAGATAAAATTATATTACTGACCCTCGCTGATGGAGAAGCCGCAACAGTGTATAAAGACGGAATCCTCCATTAGCCGAGATAGTGATGTTCCTGCATTAAACAGCCCCAAGCTGGTAAAACACTCCTCCATAACCGCCAACTCACACAAACTCCACCCTCTTCCCAATGAATAAACTTCAACCATTACTTCTCTACAAGTGATGGATGAAAAAGGGAATATTGTGAAGACACACAGCTGAAAACACACACACACACACACACAAAAGTTTACTGCTAACAAGCTGCTACTGCAGAGCAAGACACGTCCCTGGGGGGCGGGACATAACTTTTCTAGAGAGCATTTAATTGGATGAACACAAGACTGATACAGGATGACTCATCAAAAAAAATTCAATTGTTTTAATGCAAGTGATGAAGTGTACATACTGGTGTCCATAATCTTAAAGGAAAAGTACAAAAGGCTCTGAAACACACACTTGATTCTAGGGTCATTTTATGCTACACTTTAGCTCGTGTTTATTTGTATTTTAAATCTCAGAAGCCTATTTTTGCAGGACACAAACCTGTAAGTGATTCTGAATTGACACGATCGCAGGAAGTGAATCAGAAATGCCGTGTGTTTTGGGTTGCTGCTGACGTGAGCCAAAGGACAGAGCCGTAGCGCCGCAGAAATGCGATATGTTCTGGAGATTTTGACCAAAACAATCGAAAAGCAAAACTAAACACTTGATGTGATACAGAAAATGTTTTAAACTAGTTTCTTATATAACTACTGAGTAATTTATGCAGTTCCGGCTCCGTGTTTTCTGTGTGTTTTCGTGATTTTTTTGTGATTTCTACACACACTTGTTAGAGCTTTGCTTGCATTTTTAACGTTGCTGTATTTCTGACAAATGAATGAAACAGTTTTACGAGATCGTTTTCAGCCCTGCATGACTATCAGCCCTGCATGACAGGTTTTTTTTACTTTAATTAATATGCAGTGTGAAACCACACCAAATAGCAAGTGAACGGAAAGCTAATTTTACTCTGATTCACCCTCTTACCTGAGAAAACACCCTGAGAGCTCATTTAAGTTCAATTCAGGCCAAGAACTGCAAACCGTTGCTAACTTTTTCCAGTCTGCCCGGTCTTCCTGGTCTCCAGTGTCTGTATTTTACCTCATTGAACATTTTGTATGCATACTTTCAATTCTGTCTTGAAATCGCTTGACGTTTTGCTACTTACACACTACTTTACTACTTTCTGTTGGCTCTCTGCATTAGCGCTCAACTTCTTCACTGTTGTCTTGTCTGTCTTGCAAACAGATATCAACTCTTTCCAGCTTCAGGGCTTTAATCTGTTGTAAAGCCTAATGACCCGTGTACACAGTCTGTTGGTATGAGGCAATACGGTGCACTAACATGCTGAGGCAGATTTTTATTTTCTTGTCGAGGAGATGATAGCCTAGGTGTTTTGATGAGTCTATGCACGTCTTTACAATTCTGTTTAATAACTCATAACGCATTATCAAAAACATTTCTCAAACTAAAATCAGTGATTACTGGGAGAGCTTTAAATACAAACAGTGCATGTGTGTGTGTGTGTGTGTGTGTGTGTGTGTGTGTGTGTGTGTGTGTGTGTGTGTGTGTGTTAGGGGAAACCACTGTCAAATGAAAAACTGCTGTATCACATCTCAGCCTGTGGATGAAGTGTGGATCCCATGAGGCAACCTTCCAGACAAGGAGACATTTGGACCCAGAAAATAGTTGCTTGCTTAATTGCTTTGTGTGTGTGTGTGTGTGTGTGTGTGTGTGTGTGTGTGTGTGTGTGTGTGTGTGTGTGTGTGTGTGTGTGTGAGTGTGTGTGTGTGTGGTAATGAGAGTATTTCACATGGGAACTCAGTAACAGTCCATAAATGTCCAGCGTTTGTTTGTTCAGCTTCAGGATTGTTTATGTGCAGCTCAATTTGCAGGAAATCCAGAAAAGTGTCTGATGTCTGATGCTTTTTGAGTCAGCAGCTCTCACTAAGTGTATTAAAAGACTCATGTGAAAGTTGGCTTCATTGCTGAAAAAGGCAATAAACTTCCTGATGCTTTCGTACTGACATTTTAATAAATGACCCCTGACCTTTACATCATTATATCATAAAATTGCCTCATGATAGGCACGTTTTTTTTTTTTTTTTTTTTGCACAGTCTTTGCGCAACATGCAGGAGGTTGCATCATCGTGGAAGAAACAGAATTTAACCAGAGAAGCTTTGCTGATTACAGACTTTAATAAAACGTCTAATAAAGGAACAACCAGTTACAGCCGATTTCTCTCTTAGCTCTGCTTCACTAGAGCAGGTCTCGCTCTGAAAGACAATCTGACCCTCAAGTCCCTCTACACACAACCTCACGGACGAGAGCAATCGATTCAAGGGCACGTCTTTAATCAGGAGGCATTTGGTGGTTTAATTCGTACCGTTACCAGAGATGGAGATCAACACTGGGTTTATGATCGAAAAAAATGACAAACATTCTGAACATTTTAATATCGTGTCATCTCTGTAGATTTATAAGCCTTTTCACAGAGCTCCAATTTACTCCAAATATAAATCTAAGAACAGAAATCTGATCAAACTCAATAAATGTTGAAGCACAAATTCTTTACACTGTAAAAATAAAGACATGAGAGAAAGTCCATCAGAGCTGTTCGTAGAGATCAGGGGCCGGCAGAACTGATCTCTGTGTGTGTGTGTGTGTGTGTGTGTGTGTGTGTGTGTGTGTGTGTGTGGCTGTTGCCTAAACTGGAAGTTTTTTGTAAATTTTGGATTAAATATGAACTCTGTACCACTGTACTATACTATATGGCCAAAAGTATGTGGACATCCCATCACACCTATATGTGGTTCTCCTCCAAACTTTTGCTACAAACTTAGAAAAACACAATTATACAGAATGTCTCTGTGTGCTGTAGCATTACAATTTCCCTTCACTGGAACTAAGAAGCCCAAACCTGCTCCAGCATGACGATGCCCCTGTGCACAAAGCGAGCTCCATGAAGACATGGTGTGTGAAGGTNACCCCACTGAACACCTTTGGGATGAACTGGAACACCGACTGAACCCCAGACCTCCTCGACATCCCAACATCAGCGCCACAGCCTCGCTCCAACATCTAGTGGAAAGCCTCCCAGAAGAGTGGAGCTTATTATAACAGCAAAGAGGGGATCAACTTCATATTACTGCCATGCCTTTTGAAATGGGATGTTCAACAAGCACATATGGGTGTCATGGTCAGATGTCCACAAATGTTTGACCATATAACATGTAACTTTTGGCTCTGAAAGTTCCTCAACCTCAGCTACATCACCCAGTTCATACACAGTTTTAACTAGGACTTTTTTTGTTTGTTTGTTTGTATCTGCTTGTGATATTTTCTAACAAATTTAGTTGGTACTATTTCCAAAACATACATCAACTAGTAGCTTAATTTAAACCACCATGACCCTGACCAGGCAGTTACTAAGGATGTGGTGAATGCATTGCATTAATCATGGCAATGAATGTGTTCTTTGGTTGTCCCATAAGCTTCATATCTGACCGATTGCTCACATTAGCATGAAAGTAAAATCCTCCTTAATGCTCTAGTAGTGAGTGTAATAAGGTATGATTCATATATGACCTTCTGCTGTGTTAAAAGACCAAAAAAAGTAACATTTCACCTCAAATGCTTTTAATGGGTTAATAAAATATAAACCACAATACAAACTCACCATACAAAAAGGAAAATGCTGTCAGACATGCTAAACAGTGCGAATACATCATTTTTACTAGCTTAATGTAAAACAAAATGACCAACAGCTTGGTACACTGACACAGAATGGAAAGACAGGATTTGCATAGATCTAAATCAATGAACAGAGCAAACAGAATCTGAAGACGCTTGGAGCTTTAAAGCTTTTGCCCTAAAACTATATATTTATATCATATATATATATGAATTTTAAATAAACTTCCAGAAATGAAAAAAATATATATTCTAGCACTTTTTAGTGGCATATGGCTGTGTTTCATCTATACTGCCATTAAAAATACAAGTAGTCTCTCTCATTCGTGCTTGTCGTATGTCCATCATAACATTCAGTCTACATATCATTGGCTCTCAGCAGGTCATGTGACAAAGTGTTTCACTAAATCTATGTGCAAAGTGCACGGCCAAACCCGAAAATCCCAAACATCACTGCACTGCTAACGTTAGATAATAGCATAAGGACATTTTTTTTCACTTGTTACAGACGTGATGTTTACAATCATTAAGGACATACATTTTCGTCACAGACTGCAGAAAACAGGTTGCAGCAGGACGAGGGAGTAACGTGAACTTGTCGGGTATTGTGAGTAAAAAAACAAAAAGCTAATCATTTACATTTTCATTACCCGAACACAAACACATCCCTTCACAACCTGAAGATTACATTCATCAAGTTTGTCTTTCATAGAGCCTTGAATTTAATCTCAAACCAGATCCTTAATCTATACAACATTATATAACCACATAAAAAATATACAATCAGCCACAGTGGAAATATAGACACACTACCAGTCAAAAGGTGGGACTTCATTTTTAATTTTGTCTCTTTTAGAATAATAATGAAGACATTAACACTATAAAATAATGTATGTCAGGTTGTTAACATTTTAACTTAAGGTTTGTGCATTTCTTGTGCATTTTATTAATAAAATAAAAGCCTTATTTAGTAATAAATTAGGCGTAGTTTTAATTAAGTGTAAAGTCCAGTCATAGCATCGTAGCATCGTAGCATCCCACTGGCCTGTAAACTTCCTTTAGGGGAGAAAAAAAAAACCCTGAATCTTTGCAGCCGAATTTGTTTTCACAATTTCACCATATTACGTGATTTTTGCACGAATTCTGCAGTTTTGCCTTAAAAAGCTATAAAGTCGTGTTTTTAGCTATATATTTTTTTCCTGTATATTTTATTTTTAAGTGCTTCAGTTTTAAGATCATTTTAAAGTTTAGTAGTTTGTAAAGAAAAAAATCCTGAATGGGTTTTAATATCGGCTTGAGGTTTACTTGAGGTTTCAGATTGAGTATTGGAAACGAAAACGTCGTATTGCTCTGTCTGTAATATTTACTAATGTTTCCTAATAGATTCACAACCCTATAGATTTTAGAGCAATCTTTAATTCGTAAGCTGTGTCAGTACTGGCTTATCAATAGTTTTCTCCCAAACCCTAAATTAAAATGTTAAGAAACTGAAACGTTTATATTTTCATTAACAGTATTCCTGATTCGTTTGCACACGCTCTGCGTCTTCTCAACCTGCTTCAGGAAAGAACTTTAAATAAAATCTCCTTTTAAATATACAGTTTGATACAGAAATAAATTTACAGGATTTTATACCCTTTATAGTCGTCACTATTTACAGTTGTCTTTAAATTTCAGCCGTAATCTTTTATCATATAAGAAAAATATATTCATCGTTAATCTTTTGTCCAATCTTTTGCCTGGTGGTGTATTTTTCAGGAAATAATTATTTTTTTTTTCCACTCCGTATAAATTCTCTGAGTTAGCATTGCACATACCTTCCATACCTATACACTATTTAATTACTCAATAAAGTCTCTGTCCATTTTAAAGCCTATTCATGAAAATAATTCATCCAGAGTAACAGGAGGACACACATCATGGCATGGGAAGTGTAAAGGAGGACCTCAGGAGCTAAACGTTATAAATAACCACAGACGCAGAGATTTTATCTGTGAAAAATACACACAGTTTTACAATCGTTAGCTCTCTTTTTTTAAAAATAACAAACCAACATCCAGTACCGAATACACTGCGGCACGTCACGACCCCGACGTGACGTTTCAGAAGGTTAAACTTGCATTTCACGTTTCACATTTCCAGGACAATGTCACTGCTTTAACCTGACCTACGCATTGCATTCGATTCTCACTAGCGCAAATAGCATCACAAAATAAATCCTGTTTATCACAGTTTAAGCACTCAGGGTTTATTGTAATTCTGTGTGTGTGTGTGTGTGTGTGTGTGTGTGTGTGTGTGTGTGTGTGTGTGTGTGTGTGGGTGTATTGCTGAAAATATGGCATTCGGGTAAAGTTCGGGTTTGAAAAAACATTTTGCACTGTATAAATATATACTATAGCGTTGGAGAGGAGTTCTTCTTTACAATAAATGCCAACTGCTAACATTAATGGAGGAAACTGGGATATGTTTAGCTACAGGATGCAGTTAATACAGCTAACTACGGTTTATTATTTTATTACACAATTATTTCAATGTTACTCGTGCAAGTCCACTGGCTGCTTGGAGTCATTTCTCAATTTTAAGGCAAAAAAAAGAGACTTTTTTGGCTTTGTTGAACTTGAACAGGTGGGTGTGTAAGTCTAAAGTAATTAAAAATAAACAGCTAAAAATAAAAAAACACAAACAAACAAACAAAACTGGAGTGTCAGGTTTAAACCTGAAATACACATACTGTCAAAGTGCATTATGGGTAACACATACACTCTACATAAACACTCCAAAAGGAATAACTTGTATTCAGGTACGTATTCAAGCCTTTTTGCGGATGTTTTTAAATTACGTTCTAAATAACACAAATTAGATTTCAATTTCAGAGGAAATCTGACGACGTCGTCTTAAAAAATTTAAACAAATGAGCACAAATGAAATGATTTCTGTGCCATTAAACTCTAAGAAATGTTAGAACCCTTCCTGTTCTGCGCAGAACGTCAGAACGTGCTCCATGTAAAACCCTCATTTACCCAATGAATTATTTATTTATTTATTTATTTATTTATTTTTTATGCTTCATTCTGAAGTTAACATAAAGTCAAAGTGAATTTTAATTATCATCTAAACTCAGTTTTATAGCTGGAATATCTGCTTATAAATCTGCGGTTATTGAAATTTCTAAATCGTAATTAATTTCAGCTTTAGTGAGTTGGATCGAGTTTTAAATGCGCTGCGCCTCCAAAATGTGAAGGAATTTTGTACTTAAGATTGGTCTGATAACCGAATTTTAAATTTTGTCTTACGCAATTATACAACGTCAAACAGAATTCAATTCCTATTGGCGCGAAATCATTTTATAAGCGTGACGATACAAATCAAGCGTAAGAAAAAGAGCCGTTAACTGTTACACTAAGCAGCTTAAGTTTGATACAAATCGAGTCATGCTAATTGTTAGGAATGTTTGTGAGCGCATGTTGTTATCGTGCCGTGAATCTACTCCCTCGTTTGTTTTGTGTTTCTCTCTTAGTAGCAGTGCGCTTTAGCTCGGAGAAATTTCATGCATTATTAAATAATGGAAAAGAAAAACATCCTGCAAGTGCCTGCTATCCAATTTCACAATCAGGTGCTAAACTTTGTGCAGTGATAATCTCCAGTGATACAGGGGAAGCTTTTTTCCGCTAACGTGCTAGAAGTTTGTAGAGCTCGAGTTTAAAGCGTGTACACAGTGTGTCAGACCCCCGAGAGGTGCAGCGGCGCTTGGACAGGTGAAAGCTTCCTGATTTAGTCTGACCTTCACAAAACAGTACAAGGTCAGCGTGATAATACTCCCATTATGATCAGATCTAATCTAATATCACGTGATAATCTCACGTGATAATCTCGTGTGAATCTCTTTCTGTTCTTTCTGTTAAATTTAACCTTTGTTACGTTAAAAAAGAAGCGGTCTTCTAAGTGAAGTGAATGAAGCACGACCAGGTTAAAGCCAAATCTACACAAATGCTACATTTCCTACAACATCGATGTGCTAACTCGACACGATACGACAATATTTACAAAAACGAAACTCGACACTCTGCAAGCAAACACACCCAGGACGGGAATGATTATTATATTATTATATATTAACTCAATAAATACATCTAGGTTTGGTTCTACTGCATAAAAATAAAATCTGCTTTTTTTTTCTTTACATTGAACCTGAAAGAATAGGCACTCCAGCTGTTCTGAACGGTTGAAAAGTTCTCACAGTATAAATGTGTTTGGTATGAAATACAGGTGTCAAGTGAAGCAGAGAAGGCTCGGAATGAGCTCGGTCTGAACACGTGAGCAAACCTGTCACGTGAAGGAAGCATCTCTAGACAAGGCATGGCTGTTTCTTCAGGATGTCCTGATTTTACCCATACTGATCAACTCTCTCTCAGGTTAAAGCATGATGTATCCATCCTGACTGATGAATGTTTGTTTTCTTAAATACCTCCACATAATGGCTACAGCTGAGTGCGAACGTTTGCACAAAATACAACAAAATGGAAGAGGTGAAGACGTGCATTGAACAGTGTCAGGTTTCCTGTCATCTCTAGCCCTTTGGACGGGATTCAATTTACAATCCGAGTCTGTGAGTTTATTTCCATGGCAGTGTTTTTTTTTTTTTCTCGCTCGAATTTGAGAAATTACAAACAATTTTTTTTAACAACTCTGACCTGTTGTGATAAATTCAGTCCTGTCCAGATAGATATCTCTGTGGCTTTTTTTGACTGCCACATTTCGCCACCTAGCAGACGTATCTACTTCCCGAATCATGAAAACATGAGCGCTTTTAATTATCTCTCAACGACTTTGTTGCTCTGGGTCGTACAACTCCATCTCCATGCTGCCTACATCGAGAGTCCATTAGCTGGAGCAGGAAAACATAATCAATCAGAAGAGCGTGATCCTGAAGGCTGATGGAACAGGCCGGTGTAATATTAGGTACAATAATATAAAACCGCTTTATATTCACACATACCGCGATATCATGCAATATTTAGATTTCTGTAAATAAATGAACGAGCCCCTGTGTATCACTGTAAAAGGTTAGATGCTCAAATAAATAAATAAATAAATATATATAAATACATCTCATCCCTCCTGCACTAGCTTATTTTAAACATGTCATCACAGACGTGACGCGTGATAAACACTTACGACAGACATCGCACAGTGAAACTAATCCCGTCCAAACAGGGCTCATGATGCAACTCTACCAGATGCGACGCATTTCCTCATTCATCAGAAAACTTTTTTCACTTCTTTCTTTGAGTTCTTTTCAATGTAGTTTTTGTTGGTTTGTCTTTGAAACTTGCTTTGGACTTGTTTTTGTGTTGATATACCGTATCATAAAGTACTTTCCCCGCCCTCTTCTCTTCAAGGGGGTGCAAACTTTTGCACTCAACTGTATATAGTCATAAAAGCTGCATGATGAATGCATTGGGAATGCGACACTTTGTGTTCTGGTTTAATGCGACAGAAGGTATGCAAATTAAATTAAATTAAATTCAATTAAACAGTTTAAATGGACAGTCTTATAAAGGAAGTGTGTGTTTGTGGCCACAAAAGCAAATCTAATGCTGAAGTCATTACACAATTAAAATACTTGAGAAAATTTGGTCATAAGATCTTCATAACGCTGCTTCTAGTGTTCAGTAACTGAACAGCTTTGCTTTTAAAATGTATATAAAATGAAAAATCGTTCATTTCATGTTCAGTTGGCTACAGTTATGCAATATGCACGTAATTATTTACGCTAAAACCTGCACAAGGTCATCTGAGGTCGATGACTGGACCAGGCCGGCGAGTGTGATGATTTCAGCATGATTTTGCTCGGTGCTTCTTGATTGAGCTTCCTCTTGCTTTTAGCCTCCTGGGTCTTATGTGGAAAAGGTAAAGGAGCAAAAACACGGAAAGCAAATTTGTCAAGTGCATTTAGAGTGGATGGAAAATCTATGCAAATTGGATTTTCCCCTCGAGCCATCCCTTACCTCGCCTTGTGGTGAGATGGAAACTTCAGGACAGGTGGTTGAGCGTTGGAGATCAACTTTTTCACTTATTCGGAGTTAGTCGATTGATGTTAAAGGCCTTGTGATATAATCTCAAAGACAGTTCTTCCCTCATGTATGGAGCTTCACTAAAACACATCCACTTGCTCCCTTGACTCATTATCACTAAACATCTCGTCAGGTTTACTGGAGCGAATCTCCAGATGTGGTGTTGCTCTCGGATTGATCTTCCTAGCCCTTTCTAAATGACCGTGTCATCAGCACGTGAGTATACTTAGCTATATTATAAGCATTGACATATATTCTGCCCACCATGCGTAACACGGACAGAGGCTCTGCACACTTTTCTAGCTCTGTGTCGTGGAAGAGGACGACTGTACACACAACGTACGCGGACGAAACATGTCACAAGGCCTCAAAGCCACATCACCTTTCACAACAGCGGTGCGTTTCATCTAAAACAGGAAGTCGCTCTGTAAAACAGAGTAGCAGGCTATTAGATACGTCAAATACCTTGGCTGAGTTTAGACTTTATATATGCTTGTGTGCAAAAGTTTGCATACCCCTGCTTGAGGATGAGGAAAACAATATGGCGTTTCACACATGTCAGGTTTTTACGTTTTTAGTAACTGCTTAGGGTTTAAGACTATTTTAATATTTTCTGCCTAAAAGCCACCAATAATAGGATGGCACTGGATGATGCGAAACTCCAGGGACAGCTACAGATACGCTAGTGGTGATGGCAAAACATAAATTAAGCCCGCAGGCAGACAGAAATAATATCCTTATCATCTCAAAGCCACTGCGTGAGCCATGAGCCCGACTCGTGCTTACCGATGATGAGCAGAATGCAGAAAACGCCATCTTCTTTAATCACAGGTCTACGTTGGAGGATTGATTGTATAATCTGACATGCACAGTTTGTTATAGGCTTGTTTATAGAAGTAATAATCTTAAAAGAAGCACAGTGAACAGCCGGCTTTAGTCTCAGTCCCGGTAATGTTTCAATAAGAAAAATAAATCATTATACCAACATGGAATTTCTAGATAAGAAACCAATAGGGGATGCAAACTTTTGGACTCAAGCGTAGGTGCATTATAAACCTATGACTCCTCCACTCTATCTAGTGTCCTATATGACCAGTATGAGCCATTCTGGATTCAGCCCAAGTTGGTGCAACATTGTGGGCTGATTTAATCAGATCAGAATCAGGGGATACTCCCAGCTTTGATATGGAAAAGAAAAAGTGCATCCCTAATTAGAGTACATCAGTTACGCGCACTATATAGTGCACTACATGTGGAGCCATGTGAGGTTCAGTGTAGGCTCCACAGATACAATGCAGGCCTTCATGATCATATTCTCATAATCACACTCAGTGGCTCTAAATGAAGTGGATCCAGCCGTTATCCCATTCGCGCGGAGGCGAGATTCTGAACCTGTGGCGGCGCACTCTGTAGTTCTTGCCGTCGTTGTTGTCCCAGAACTCCTCGGTCCCGACGCAGTAGCGGACGGCGAACTGGAGGCTGCTGCTACCCTCGAAGAACGCCGGCGTGACAATCTTGAAGTGGAACTTGTCGGTGAAGCCGTCGCTCGACTGCGGCACGTAGGAGGCCGGCACGTCCATGAAGGTTAGCCAGTTGTTGAGCGTGTACCTCAGAGTCACGCACTTCTCAAACGCCAGGTTCAGGACGCGCACGATCCCCGAGATGCTGAACTCGTCCGTCTCCACGGACTCCAGCAGCACCTTGGCGCTCTGGAGCCGCTCCTGGAAGTCGGGTTGCTCGCCCGGACTGGTGAACAGCGTCTCCACGAAGGTGGACTGCGTGCATCCGTTCGAGTGCTCGAAGTTGTTCAGATGGAGCGCTCTCGCCTTTTTGAACTTGTCCATGACACGATCGGGTGTTTCCGGCACGTCGGTGTCGTCGAAGTGCCGCACGGTGATGAGCTCCAGACCCAGCGAGTCAGCGAAGCGCACTTTCTTCTGGCTGGAGGGGCTGCAGATCCGCGCCACTTCCAGTTTGGCTCTCTCCGCGGAGCTCGGTAAGGACTTGCACCGGCGGCGCTGGCCGGGACTCGGCGGTGGCTTCGGGAGGGATTCACGGCCCCTCGGCCTCTCGTCCACGACGCGCATCTCTAACGGCTCGCACTCGCCGGTTACGGTCTGCTTCTCCTCATCTTCCTCCTCTTCGCCTTCCGTTTTCTCGCCATCGTCCATCTTCTGGTTTGCGGTCAGACTCCCAAACAAGCCTGCGATGCAGCTGTAGTTCCTCGGGAGGCAGCTTTTCGGAGGCAGCATGACCGCGACTTCCCCAGTCGCTTCGGTTTCCATAAAAAGAAAAAAAGCCTGAGGTGAAAACCTGTCCGGTCAGCAGTGATGAGGCAATGAAACCGGCTCAGGTACCAGCGACTGCCTGCGTGCCTGCACGCGCGCGCGTGTGTGCGTGCGTGCGTGTGTGTGTGCGCGCGCGTTTGCGTGTGCGACTTCAACGCTTCTCCTGGACACTGCAGATTTCTGCGCCCCTTTTTTCCCGAGTCAATCGTTTGCTGTTGCAAAAGGAAAGCTCCAACCAGTCAGGCGCGCACATCGTCTAGCAGCGGTACGCAGGCTGCACAGACGCGCTGATCTACGCACAGCATTGCGGAAGAGATGAAGCTTCTCCACGCACCGCCTCGGGGAGAGTGGCGCGTGCGTACGGTCACGTTGCCAAACAGATAGCCCGGGTGCACGAGCAAAACCAGAACAGGACCTTTAAAGGAAAACCGGAGCGCTCAAAACAACCACTGCCTCTGTCCAAGTGTGTTACTCAGAGGGAATTTTGTACTCAGGAGTCCATCCTGGTCAGTTTATACGACCGGTGTGGTTATAATATGAATGTGTATTCTGTGCATTACAGTCTGTGCAGGCTATAAGGAAGTCAAAACATGGCTCCATAGCTCATCAAATGACACAAGTGACTCTAAATAAAGAGGGGAAAGAAAAAAAAAAGAATATGTTTTAGTGCCAATAAAACTAAAGATCCCCAGCGGCAACAAAATCATGAATTGAAAGTGAAGACGTCACGCTGTAGAATGCACTTGCAGAAAGCCACGCCCCCACTTTGCCATCCTTTTCCGTTGCGTCACTGCGTCGTGCGCACAGCCGACGCGTCGCTTCCCTTTGATCGCCATAGCAACGGCACGTAACGCCGGCTAGAGCCATGAACACACTGAGATAAATATTTCATCGCTTGTTTAACACCTCATGATGCTTCTGAGCCAGGTTTAGCCATCCACACGGGTCAGCTTAGTTTGGTCTCCATATCTGGGTTCTCTTTCGCTGACTTATCGCTCACTTATCGCTTTTGATGACGTCACGGGACAGGAATGACGTGTTTTCCCAACACACAGGAATATCGGGAATACTCATCTGTCAATCAGGACGCATGGATGCTGATAAAACCGCTGAGAGTTTGGAGAAGCCGGATTGCAGTGCGCCGGTGTGCAAGCTTTCCAAAGGATGTGTGGAGGCGCTGCTGGATATTAGCGAGGAAAACTCTGGGAAAGAGCAGGAAGCTTACGAGATTCCCAACCAAACAGGCTGGGATGAAGCTGTAAGTAATGCACCAGTGCATGCACCTGCTCCCTCAGACCGTTTCAGAATAATTCTGTGCCTTATGGCACTTCAGTTAAACACAGAAGAATGATTTATTAAAATGAACTACACAATAAGGATTCTGGATAGTTTTACAGATAAGTGGTGGATTTTTCCTATTCGCAAAACACTGGTTGGTTCCTACATCTATCCATGTATCAGTCAGGATTCTCATGCATTAGTGATTCTCCTTAAACATAAATTTACGTAAAATCTCGTAGGATGTGATTTTTTTCCACACTAACTGGACCGTCATAAATACCGTTTCTTGTCTAAATGCTCCTGTCAACAATTTATGCCTAATGAGACTCAGTGTGTGTGATGGTTATTTTATACAAATGTGTTTACATATTCTCACAAAGGGTGCCAATAATTCTAGACAATAATTCTGGAGTTGGCTGTATTTATGAGCTGTGAAGCTACATAAGATGTGAGCTGAGTTTAATGTCCCCAGTACTCAGTTGTCATTTAGTTAAGATAATACGTCCATAGTATTGCCCTTCTGAGCTTCATGTTATTAGCAGTTATGCTAACAATGCTACACAGTGGTATTACTGACCCATATATTTTGGATGTTACTGTACACATCTTTGATTTATGACCATCATGACTAAGTGGTCATAAACACGACTAAATCGTGCTGTTGTACTTTCTTGTATAATTGTGTAATAAAAGTACGCTATGTAAAAATCATATCCGGGTTGTGTTTTATGTTGACAGATCCAAGGTTGGGGTCAATGTTCCCCTCTTTCCTGCCTGTTTATAGCACAGCAAAAGAGCAAGAAGCTCAAGCCAGAGATCTCAGCCCCCCATTGTGTTCTTTGCGCTGATTTGAAGGACCTAAAGCTCTCAGAGCACTTAGTTCCCAGCCATGCTCCTTCAGAAGATTCCTACGACATATCTGAAGAGCCTTTGAGAAGCAACGTTCCTCCATCTCTGGAACACCTAAACAGAACCCCAAGCGCCATTACTTCTACCTCATCCTCAGAAGAAGAAACATCTGATTTCACTCTTAAGGAGAGGAGCATCAGGAAAGACCTGCTTGGAAATAAACTGCTGTTCGGACCTGAACAGTACACACCTGACAAAAGTCTACCTCACTCACCTCAGCCGGATGCTCCGTGCCTGTATCTGAAAGATAGAAATGTTGGGAAAGTGGCACTGCTTGGTCGAGTTATGGTATTGCCACCGGTAAAAGTGCCAACAAATCCAAATGCTAATCCAAAGAGCTTGAATTATTTAAAGAGGAGAGAGGATAGCGCTGCAAGACCAGTTATCATTCCTGAGAAAGCTGGAGTTGATGGAGATCAAGAAAAAGCTGTGGTTATTTCTTATTCCAGCCCAACTGCAGGCACCTCCCAAGGATGTGTTACGTCCAAGCAAGGGCCAACACAGCACCAGTATCACCTATTATCTGCTTTAAGCATCTCCAGAAGGTATCAGATTCCCATCAACGCCTTGGCAGAGACTCAACCCATTGCCACCTCTCTCCTGGAGCGAAATCTCAGGCAGGAAGAGCCGATCAGATCACCTCTAAGGCACCACTCTGGGCACAGATCACGGTTAGGCCTCAAGGATAAGAGTCTGAGAAGGGCAGAACCCGAGCTTCCGATGCTGATGGGGACCAGGGTCCAGATCCCAGTGTCCACTCAGCGATTACTCTAGCTCTCGCTGTCTCTCTGTTTTCACGCCTTCCAGAGGACAATAAAGATGACTATATGCTGAAACGACGATGCGTGTTCTCATACTGAAGATAAGGTTCATAAATCATACGTATCATTACTTCACAATGTGCATTTAGTGTGTTAGGTCTTTACAGATGATCCTTAAAATGTGTACGTTAAGTAATGAACGAAACACTCGGAGCTGTGCTGTGATAGGAAAATAATCAGCAACACGGCGGTGCGATGAAGCCGAGTGACGGGTACCACGCTGAAGATGAACACTTTCCAATAACACCTTGTCTTAAAGTGTCTTATTCCGTCTATACCTCTGCAATTTGCCAACACTTACATTTTTTATTTATTAAAGAACAAAACATTGTATGTTTTATCTGTTTATAGTTACATTTAATGTTGTGGAATGTCCTTGAAACAAGTTAGTTGCCCTTATCACTTACGCTACAGCAGCTGTAAACAGTCTTTCTTTAACTTGAAGTTAATAAGAAACGGTTTGTCATGTTTCTGAGAAACCGTGAAGCACAACCTCGTCTGTCCTGAAGATGTCCGGAAGCTTTACCTCTTTACCTCAGAAAACTTTCCTCCATTTATCTTACAAATCCGTTTAAGAGGATACCTACTATAAGCTGTTACCATAGAAACTATAACGTATTAGAACGAGCAATTTAAGATATTAATAGTAAACTAAAATTGTATTTCCCGAATAAGATATAACCGTGTACTTTTATTCCACTTTTATAGCCTGTAATGTTTTTTCCTCGTTCAGGAAAAAACCTGCTGTTTCCTTTTTTGCTATCAGTCGTGTCTTTTTAGAGCTAACGGTCCGTCTCTTGCCTGCTTTCCGTGAACTGCTTGAGAGATTGAGCCTTAAAGGAAACTTGAAATATGAAAACGTTTACTGCGTTACGTCATTAGTCGCCTCAGTGAGGCCCATGTATGTCCATTTACTAGAGAATGTCAACAGGGATGCTAGCTTTTCACCTTGCTAATAAAAATAACTACAAATTTGATGTAGTGTCTGTAATATTTCATGGTTCAGCATTACTGAAGGTTGTTCTGTAGATAAACTGTACAAACAGAGTTTTTTCACTCCAGAAATGGAGAGAGATGCGATCTCTCTCACTGTTAGTCCTGGAGAAACGTTGTTTCGTCTCACTATGCACTTATATATGACTGAAATGACAATAAACTCCACTTGACTTGACTTGACGCTCGTCTGTGGTGATAAACCTGACTGTTATTGTTCCAAAGCTTTTGTAAGTGAGAATCCAGCTTGTTTTTGAGTATTTTATAAATGTGAGACTAAATTGTCGCCAAGTAAAAACTATAAATTGTGAGAACGTCAGCTGTACAGTAGAGTATCATTCTTTCTCTGTGATTTTAAGAGCGCAAGTCCAGGAATATCTCATTATCTCATGGCAGTTGTTGTCGAGCGGCTTGGAAAAAAAATCACCACTCACTCATCTGAATTATTAACGCTGCGATTATCGAGGCTGGAGAGGTTCACAGTTGAGTCACTGCATAGCTGTGTTCAATTCAGAGATCCAGACTAGCACTATCATAGAATAATAATAATAATAAAAATAGAAAAGTTGGATTTGCTTTTGGCTAATGTTGGAATAAAGTCTCATTGTTTTATTGTTAAATGTACGACGTTTGAATGTGTTGAAGAAATTGTTCATTCTGCAGGTTTCTCAGCATTAACAGGATGATCTAAGATGAGGTGCTGGTTTAATAGTTAATGTTTGTTACCTGTTTGATAACCTTTTAACTGAATGATAATTAAGCAATATTTGACCCTTCTGCTCAAATTACACACTCTGAGGCAACATAAATGAGCCTGAAACCTACTTTCTTTAATTTAGCATGACTGAATTAAAAAGTTAACAAGACTGAGCAACATGCAACATGAGTTAATAAGCTATAGCTTTTTCTTTCTTTCTTAAATATTGAAGGTAAACTTGCAGTCTTTCACACATGTACATGTCAGTGTTGTTTCATTCCGCTTTAATGGACTTCCACAGATGATAGTCAGGCTGTCAAGTTCATTTAGGTGTAGCAGCATGAAATGACTTTCATTTTTAATGACCAGGATCACTTCTGTGGCAAAAAAACAAACCATGGCCCATTTCTTTGCATCACAATGTATGAACCAGTCGACTGGACAAAAGTGAAACTTTACCCATCTTTAAATACCTTTAAACACCCGATGATCAAAGTGAAAACTGAATCATTCATAGTGTACGCAGCATAATAAATACGGATGGAGCTGCTCCATGCCATAGCTATGCTGAACCTTCAGTTTTCAGTGACTAAAGCTGTTGTAGATTTGCTTCCCTGACAGTCACTTGCATAAGGACAACACTAATCATCGCCCTGAGAACCTGACTCAGAACCTGTCTATGTTTTCAAACGCATCTTCATGCACTGCTTCAACCACGCAGTAAAAACTCATCATTCATAAGCTATGCTAACCTTAGCGGTGAGCGATGTGCAAAATGCCGATCATGATCATCTGAAAGCGCCCTGAAAATCTATACAATGATAACAGTTATATTTTTTACTTTATTTTTTTATAAACTTTCACCTTTCACTTTCATATCGTGGGCTATTTTGTGTAAGGTATATTCCCAGTTCAATCCATTTCAGTTCAAAATGTAGAGAAATTCAAGTGGGCGAGTACCAAATGATGAAAATATGACATTAAAATGGTCTGTTTTCCTCAAAAGATTAAATTAAATTTAGATTAGCTGTTAGAGTGAACACTGTGACAATGTGGTAGATGCGTAAATTCCATCGGAGCGAAAACTCGGATGTAAAATGCTTGTTAAAAGACCTTCATTGTTTGCGGTTTCGAGCTCATGGCTGCTTGAGAGAGACATCTCAGTTACCCAGCAACTGAAGTGGCTCATTATAACAGCTGCTCGCCATCACGGGGCCTCACACACCTCTCTGTAGCAAGCATTTAAGAGAAGTCTGCATTTAGAGATTCCACACATACATGCTGGAACGCTTTCTTCAGATTACTGACGATTCTGGCAATGTTTTACGCCGGATGCCCTTCCTGACGCAACCCTCTCTACTTATCCCGGCTTGGGACCGGCACAAAAGTCACTGTATTGTGACTGTATTGTGTATGTATGTATTCTTTTGACATGAATAACATGATCTCTCATGACTTGTAACCTGAAGGTGAACCCGAAGGTGGTGGGTTCGAGTCTCGGGTCCAGCAGGGATTGTAGGTGGGGGAGTGNGGATGGGTTAAATGCAGAGCACAAGTTCCGAGTATGGGTCACCACACTTGGCCACAAAGTCACTTCACTTCACTTCATTATTCACTTCCAGTGTTGCAACTCTTACATCCTAATTGTGTGACTTCTTTCTCCTCTCCTCCGCATGTATAATATTTTATCAGCAGTGTTACCGTTCAGCCGTCTGTTTGGAAGATGGCAAGGATGATATGTTTAAAGCTGACAATTTAAAGCATGTACCCAAACAAAAAGGGAACTGGTCTGAACACTGTGCTCTCAGCTTTACGACGGGACGGAGCTGCTTTTCGTTCTAACGGACAGCTGGCCATGAGTCCATCGATAATCACAGGGAAAGAGCGGAAATAAATAAATAAATAAATGCTTGTGAATTTGTAACTTTACACCACAGCAGTGTTGAAGTGTCTGATCTGACCAATCAGCACCAAAGAAGGTGATTAATTAACAGATGAATTTACTTCTACATACTAACTTCAAGAACGAGAGGGAAGAGAGAGATCATTAAGGGAACGTAGGTGGTAACTTGTCTCACCGATGTTCCACAACATTAAATAGAAGTAAAAATTGTAATTGGGAAATTGCCATTAACTCTTTTTATTCATAGTTGCCCAGTGGACATGTTTACACATATAACAACCAGAGGAATTCTTTTTGCAAAACAAACCTCTTCATTTAATGTGTACTTTAAAAAACTTAATGTGCTTCATGCTGACGCAATGCAAGTAGCTGCTGTAGCTCTAGCGTGAGCTCGTCGTTCCAAATCCCGAGAGTTCATCGTAAAACAGTCGTACAACTCACCTGAGCAAAGCATGCGCAACACGTCACCTTGTGCTTAAGCACAACATAAAAATGAAGAAGTTAGGCGGACTCGAATGATATTTTTACCTGCAACGCGAGGAGCACGTAGCTCAGACTTTCTGCAACGACTTGTTGTCGAGGTCGCTAACACAATTTGCTACATCATAAACACAATGTCGTCAGGACGGGATAAGGGGATTCACACACTCGGTTATTCCCTTTGTCTATATTAATGCACTTAATTAGTTACCCCCTTTTTTATCCTGGTCAATTTTGAGCAACCAAACAGCACAGGACTGGGAAGCACACTGGAGTCCAGTGGGCTAGCTAAAGAAGTTATGATGTGTCCACCATGGTTTTTCCAATCTGAACAGTAATTACACAGTCAGATCATGACAATTTCTTTTGACAGTATTTTATTTTGAGCAACTGCTGCAGCCTAGCCTCAACAACAAAACGACACAGGGTTCATCTTATACATCAAACCCTAAAGAATGCACATGACCAACTTAAGACATGTTAAAAAAAAACAACAACAACAAACACAAATGTAACTGAACTCAGGACATGTTCTTGGCACAAACAGCACTGCATGCACGCTCTACTGAAAAAACCAAGAGTGTATGCGGACAGCTTCAAGTAATCTACAGCGATTCGCTTTTGTTCGTTCCTGCTAGCGTACGTAGCGATTGGGTGCAAACGTCGGCCTTGGCTGAGCACTGAAACGAGAAGAAAACCTTTTGGTTACGATGCAACACAGTGTCATTTACATTCTGTCGCTTGTGGAAAGCTGGATTTGTAAATATAAATAAATGACAAACCAGAAAGCAGGCAGAGCATACCACGTTATGTCATAAATACTGAAATAAGCCGAGGCGAAAACAATATGGCGTGCGATATGATGAACAGACATGGGAATAGATACACGTGAAAGTGTTTGGAAAGAGAAAAACGGAAAGAACAGAAGAAAGAGAAAGGAAGGCTAGCTCTTTCGAATAAAACAGCGACGCTCGCTGTAGTTTTACATCAAATGTGTTTCTATTTACCACTTAAATTAAGGCACCAACACAAAAGCTAATCATGGATCGCAAGTAGTGCTTAAAGTGAAAACATTTTCTCGACATTCTGAGAAATGTTACATGCTTCCAGTGAATATGTTTCGTTAAAGGTTCCGTCTTGCTGTAAACAACTGCGATTTGCATGTTAAATCACTCACAGTACAGAATGCAAATCATTGGAATAGTAGCGTATTGAGCTCAATCGTTAAAGGTCACGGATATCTGCGACATGCGTAAAGATGCATACATTAGAATAATTTAAACCGGTTGCATTATGAGCCATACAATATAATATACTGCTGTAGCCAGAGCAAAAATTTCTGGATGAACCAAAATTGTTTAAATACAGTAACAGACATCTGTTTTCAACAATTAGAAACTAACTTAACAACAAAAAAAAATTAATAAGCACAACGCAAAAATATCCTTACAGTGCAGGCAAACAAGAAAATATACAAATTTCACAAGAAATCTGATTTTAAGATGAACGCACGTCATTTCTAGTCAATCATTTTAGACTTGTGCCACACTGTAAATTTACGACTACATAGTAGCACTGTTATCATCACCGAAAATGATATACTCTGTTCTAACGGAAATAATAATAATAAAAAAAAACAGACCATTTTCAACAAATGTGCAAATAAAAGTAAACACATTAAGGAGCAGTCAAATGACGGCTATGAAATGATAAAGTGCAGCTAAAAGCCCTATTTAGACCGGGTTAGTTTCTCTGAGGGACGTCTGCAGTGACACCTTTTACGCGTCTCCTCTTGCGCCCAGGTGGATATTACGTGAACGCAGGAGTTACGAGTTTCCGCAGGTTGCTTTGTCTAGGAAGCCGGACGATTGGCACACTCGTAGTCAAATGATCCCATACTGCTATTGAAATGTGATGCAAACTCTGTTCACGGCTCACATTTCTTACATGCCCTACTTTTTATCTGTTTACCGTTACGTTTCATGTTGTGGAACGTACACAAAACAAGCTAATTCCTGTTATCACTTGTTATTCTCCCTCATTGACCGCTCTATTAGCCTCTCTCTCTCTCTCTCTCTCTCTCTCTATAAGTTAATAAAACAAAATGTAAGCAAGAATTCCTCTTTCCTGTGGAAATTCCTATGGTGGAAAAATTACAGTTTAATTTCAAACTGAATCAGACTGGATCAGACCTCAGTCAGATCGTCTCGGTTCTGAGGGAAAGAGAACCGATTAGAAACACCCACTATTAGAAAATTAAATTTGCATAATATTGTGTAATATACGTATATAATATAATGTTTAATGCAGTATCTTTAATTAGCCTTTAAATCAGGATCATGCTCTTCTAAATTATTTAATTTCATTTAAATTTTTTTCCTGCTAACGTACTCCGAGTGTAGAGAGTACGGAGACTAAACTATGCGACTCGTACCAAATACGTTGTTGAGAGAGGATACATCTTTTCACATTTCAGGAAGAAGATACGCAGACTACGTGACTAAATAGGGTGAGTAGCAGTGGACCAAAAAAAAACACAAAGTCACCAAAACATCTTTTTGGATCAGACTTAAATGACCAGTCGACCTCAGAGTTGGTCTGTGATTTTCTCGAGAAAAATACTAACATGACTGATCCGGAAAAAAAGTTGAGGGCCAAATGATGAAACTAACTCAGGTCTATATGTAAATCTAATCCTGTCTGAATAGGGCTACTGAAAGCTCTTTAAGCTTTGAGACTACTTGCAGAGGAATGACTCAAGATGCTGTATAACTACAAGTGAGCTCAATTGCCACAAGTGCCTTCCAAACTGAGCCCTTTATGGTGATAAGCGATTGGGAGAACTCCATCTGCTGGCCCAAATCGTCCACCGCTGTGCAAGTCATCAGGAACAGTTCCTTCATAATGTTGCCTACATCACACCTGCAACAGACAAGCTACAACGGCAGGCAGCTCAGCTGATGGCTTTGTCTGAGTGCTGAAACAAAGACAGGAGATCTTCACCGGTTTGTGTTTCCACTGAACTAAAATGGGACTCCACATTCCAAGCCAGGTCTGCTGACAGGAAATCGTCCATGACTGTCTGTGTCTCGTTGCTGGTAAGAAAAAGGTGGCCCAGGCTGGAGGAACTGGAGACTGTCTGGGTTTCAGTGCTGCTAAGTGTGATCTGTCCATCACTGGAACAAGACAGGGGCAGAGGAGGTGGAGGAGGAGCCCTGGTGTCTGTCTGGGTCTCGGTGTCTGAGGACTCGGTGCTCATGTTGAAGCTGGAGTGTCTTAGGATGCTGCCGAAGGACATGTGACTACTGGGGTCAAGCAGAAAGTTCAAATCTGTTTGGGTTTGCGTGTCAAACATCTCCAGCTCAAGATCGCTTGTTTGGACCCTGGTGCCAACATCACTATGATGACCATCCCCAAGGTTGTCAAGCAGGAGGAAGTCAGTTTGCGTCTCAATGTCGAGGAGCTCCAGGGGTGTCTCTGAACTCAAGCCTCCCAAGGCACTCTCGTCTGTCTGAGTCTGAATATGAGTCGCATTGAGGAAATCTTCAATGTCAAAGTCGATGCCCGTGTGCTGCTCTTGCACTGGAACCAGGCCTGATCCACAGCTTTGAGCTCCACTTGCCATGCTGTCAGAAAGGATGTTCTCCAGATCACTGAAAAGGTTCATTGTCTGAGTCTGATTATCGGCTACCGTGTTTTGGTGTAAAATATCTCTCTGAGCTCCAAAGCACAAGGATGATGCAGTTTTGTCTTCAAAAAATCCTGACTCTGTGTTCATGGGATCAAGGTCGTTGGTGCCAAAAGTTCCACCATGTACTGTAGTCTGCGTAGAGACGCTGAGCATATCAGAATCAAAAAGATTTGCACACATTATAGCTTGGTCCATTTGGGTCTTATTTACTGAAGCTGCTGGGGAGCAGTTTGTCTGAGTTTCCCTTGTTTTGTTACCAGAAGGGAAAGGTATCTGACTGAGAGTTTCAGTTTGTGCCCCAATGGAGGACGTGACTTTGGACCTCAAGGGGAACGTTTGAGTTTGCACACTGACCGGTAGCTGGATCTGGGCACTCACGCTAATGTCAGTTTGAGAACCAGAGGAAACCGAGGCCTCACTTGCGAGACCGATATTGACTCCTCCGACAGATCCCTTACTGAGGAATGAGATATCTGTTTGAATATTGGTCGAGGTGCTTTTACTTCTCAATCCCAAATCATTAACTGGTTCATCAACTGAGACTGGGCTTTCTAGATTGACTTGGATCCCTGTACTGATAGCCTCCAGGTTTGATTTGGACATGGGCATGGTTTCTTTGAAACTTTTAGTGTTTAACGGAGGTACCACTGCCCCAAGTGACTGAGGCATGAGGTGCAAGGTACTTACAGACCCTTGCGTGTCCACTGTCAAGACCACGGACCCCAAGGCACCGCTCTCTGCTGGCGGGAGAAGGACAGGCAAGTGTGCCAGTTGCATCACAGGGACATTGACCAAAGCCACTTTAGGCATGGGCAGGAGAAGCTTTTGAAGGTTTTTAGAGTGGACGGGGTTGTGCTGTGGTAAATCTGGAGTGTGGGATGCTCCTTCAGCAGGAATTGCTCCTTCTGTGATTTCCATTTCATACGTTTGTCCATTAGGCTCAAGTTTTGTTGCACTGCGAGACAGTTTCTCCATTTTTCTTTTCTTGACGGGTGGATACCTAAAGTAAAAACAAATGTTAAATGCAGGGTACTGTGCTAATTCAACTGCAGAATTAATTCAAGAGTCAAGCAAAGACTTAAGCCGTGAAACTTTAAATGGGAGTACCTATGCTCTTTGGGAACCTCATGACCAGTTCTGTAGATGTGAGACAACAGTGCCGTTCGACTTGCGTACGGACAACCGCACGTACAACTGTAGGTCCTTCCACAATCCTCGGCGTGCCTCTTCAAGTCCCATTCTGTGCTGTATCCATTGTTGCACTTTACACATTTGTGCTTCTTCTCTGCATGCATCTTCATAAAATGCTAACCGATATAAAACAAAGTACACTGGGTTCAGCACCATGGTTAAATCCAATACCTTTATGCGCATGCAGGCCACCTGGGTAATCATTTTACTTACCTGCTTAACCAGTGCAAACTGGGAGAAAGGTCTGTTAGGTCCTCTTGGACAGCCCTCTATTGGACAACAGTAGAGCTTCTGTGAACCTTTCATATCCTTTCGTACCGTAGGGTTGACGATACCCTCCTAACAAATGGCAGAAAAAAAATGAAACAGTCTAAAGATGGTGCCAATTAGACTTTACAAGGGATTCCTTCATAAAATTCACTTTGCCTTAATGCTGTGTAACATGTCCATGCATGTCCAAGTATTCAGCTGAGAATGGAGTGCTGACCTCAAATGCCCTCCGATTATATCATTCTTTAAAAACAACAATAAAAGTCACTGCAATTATGCAACCAGGATAGTATTACATATAAATTTACAAAAGGACTGGTTTTGCAAAGATGGGTTTTGAGTAGGTGTTAAAAACAAGGATCACATGCTGTGACTAAACCATGTTGAAAATGCTAATATTCCTGTGTAATGAAAATGGGAGCAGGTGTTATGTAAGTGAAAAGGTTCTTGTACTGAGAATAAAAAAAAAGTAAAAAAAAAAAAAATCAATGCAGTACTTCAGAGCAGTGGACATTTTGTGCAGCTGGAACAGTTTCTGTTTCTGTGAACAGTACCATAACTGCAGCTCATTTAGTACGATTATGTAAAAGTTGGTCTTACCAAATCAGTGTTAAGGGGTGGACAAATCTAAAGAGAAACAGCTCAAGTAGATTGTCTCCAGGCACAAGTAAGTTCAAAAACCAGAGACAGAAAAACCTACCTGCTATTGAACTTTGCGAAAGATGTACAGGTGTTTATACGTAACGCGCTTCACAGGTTTCAACACACCTCGAAGCTGTAACTATAGCGCAAGCTTCCAAATCCAAAGCCACCACCTGCCGCACTACACACATCGGCCAATCTGGCTCTCGGGAGAACTATCGGAATTGTGCTGCATTTGACGCGCCTCGGAAGTGGGAACTGAACTCGGAATTGCATCGTTTTTGACATCCGAGGGTTTGAGCTACAAAGTGGGCGAAAAAAAAAATCACAGACTGTTCATCTTCTGTTAGCAACAAGCTAGCCAGCTAACTGTGACGAGTGATGCATTTTTTTCCTCCTCAAGTCAGTGTTATAGCTTTAACAAGCTAATATGTCTGTATGTAGAGTATAAATCATTTAAAGGTAAGAAGCGTTACTTTGTTTTCTGCCGACGCCGTGAGCTGAACTCAGGCTAGAGGAGACCGTCCTGACGACGGTGCACGCACGAAGGTGATGTTTTCAGAATCAGGAACATGCTGGTTTGTGGAAGTTCTGATGAAACGGAACAAAATAAAGTGCAGCTCAAGCATGAAGTCGCATTTCACCGTGAAACATAAGGAAGATAATGACGCTAGCCTGACTGGAATAAAATTTGTACTAGTGTTTTGCGAGGAGAAAAAAACATCTTATAACCATAACTTTGGTCAAAGACTTGGTGACTTTTCGTTTAGGTCACACGTGACGTTCTACACGTGAAAAGCTTTATCAGGACTGGATACACAGTCATACACTCATTGGACAGTGCACTTAACTACCTGACTAGCTTGCAATATGTTAGCTACCACTTTTTGGCCTAGTCAATTAGATTACCAGGCAACCAAACTAAGAAAAGGCTAGGTAATGAATTTATCATTTGTCCACCCCTGACTTTGAATCTACTGAAATATTGTAGACCAAAGTTTTGAGAGTGTGTGTTTGCATTCAGGCCATGGGAACTTGGTTCAGCCACTTAGCGGTTTATTTGTCTCTAAGAAATGCAGAGAGAAAGGCTGAAGTTTTCTTTTGTCTTCGTCCCTCTCAGCAGGCGGAAGTGTGCGGACAGAGGACCAAACAGAGGGACACTTTGTATGCAGAAGCACACAGACTCGTAAAAACTGCAACACAAGTCTCCTGAAGGTAGACTGCTGAGAGGAAAGCTGTAAAAACCGCAGTCATAAACACACTCATTCAACGCAGGTCAGGTCTTTTCCTGTTTGCTTCTGACCACAGTTGTTGCGGGTATCCCTTCAGACACTCGCTGCACCAGTGGACGCAGTCGGATAACCAGATAACTAAATTAGACATGACTGTTGTGTATGACCTCGTTTACACTGCACACAAGAGCATCGGGATCGTATCTGGAGAGAGATTATACACGTAAACTGGATGTAAATGTAAATTCACTTGGTGAAAAAGATTTAAATCTGAAATCACTTCAGGAGGTCTGAGACTTATTTACATCTATATTGGCCAATTATCCAATTATCCAATCATGTGGCAGCGTGCAATCATGCAGCTATAGAGCATGAGCTTCAACTAATGTTCTCTAGATTTTATACAGAAGTGTGTGAAAAACTGAGCTGACAGAAAGGCTCCTGTATCTCTGACGAGAGGAACCTGATATGATCTTCCGTTTTTGTAGGCCATATCCACCTCAGGTTTCGACATGGTGTGTGTTTTCCGAGCAGCTTTTCAGCTCAGCGTGGTTGCAAAGAGTGGCTATTTGAGTTACCACAGCCTTCCTGTCAGCTCAAACCAGTCTATGAAGAAACACAAACCAGACTTATGAGACCAAAAAAACCATGTCACTGAGATCGCAGGTCACTGTTTTCTTTTTTTCCCCCTATTCTGATGTTTGATATAAACACTAAGTGTTTTATATCACAGCCGTGTTGAATTCTGGATTAATCAGAATGCGCTCGCTCTAATACGTTATCGTTTCTATAGTAACAGCTACAAGTATTTTACGCTTCGTGGTTTCCATGTAACTCGACTTCAGAACTGTGGTGGTAACAGTAACTCATCTCCATCCCACCACCCTGTCGTTGATCATTTTCCTACAACAGCACACCCTGAACTGTGTTACTCCTTGTTTACTTCACGTTTTGACACGACACACTACACATTATTCCTCCACAGAAATTCTTCTCTATGATATGCAAATAATCATAATGATTAGCTGAATATGCAGACTGGCCCATGACGTCACCTGGTGGTTATTAGCCTCCTTTTGAGCATGTGTTGGCTCTTTCCCCTGAAACGTGATGACAACAATGGGAGGGTGTCAACGTTAGCCGGTTAGCTTCTTCCTGTGCTCTGAGTAGGTCTAGCTGGCAAAGTCGAGATTTTTGGTTAAATCTTTCTCACAAATATATGTTTTTAGATTAGAATGATAACGAAAAACAGGCCTCGAGCTGCAGTAAAAGCGCATTAAACGCGTCTGTTTTCGCCGTAAAGCGGTGAGTACCTTGACTCTGTGGGACTTGACGAGGTGCATGTTGAGCGCCGGGGTGTTGGGGAGGATTTTGCCGCATCCTTGCACCGTACACAGGATGTTGGTCCGCACTTTGGTCAGCTCCGTTATGGAGGGTTTGATGATCTCCCGGGACTGAGCCGGCGGCTCCTCGCTGCGATCCGCGCCGCTGCAGCCCGAGTCACCCGCTGCGGTGGCGGCCATGTTGGATTCCTCTCTGCTCTCGCGCAGCTTCTCCTCGCCTCCCAGCGACGTCGACGCCGCACGCGCACACCATGCGCAACCCCCCTCCCCCCTTTACTTCCGGGTGCGCTTAGCAACCAACACGCCTGCTCATGATTCCCTTAGCAACCGCTTTTGGTTTCAATCTGTTTTCGTTTAAATTATTTAGTTTAGTGTATGAATGCGCTGTTTAACAGATTGTTGTTATTGTTTTAAACCTTAAAACAATTCTTTATTCTTTCTTTTTATCTTCAATATAATTATTTAACAATTGAAATAATCTATGTACAACTTTGTTTTTAATGGCTAGAATATTACTAAAATTGTTTACTTTGTTAAAAAATATGTATTTATTTGTTTTAATGCAAAATATCTACGTAGAAAAATTACTAAAAAAATTATTTTGTTAAACAGTTAATAAATATATATATATATATATATATATATATATATATATGTAACGCAAAAAATATATTCGTATAATAAAGAATTCAAAGAATTGTTGAATATGTTTATAATGGCTAGAGAATTACTGAAAACAATTTGAATATTTTAATTATTTATTTGTTTTTGTGTGAATACTGGGTTAATAATCTTTTTAATGCCTTTTAAAATTTGTTTAATTTTTTTTATGTATTCATTTTAAATGCTATGGATTTACGTAGAATAATGATTGAATTGTTTAATATCTTTTTAATGGCTAGGAAAGGAAGAAAAATGTGTACTTTGTCAAACAATGTTCTATTTATTTATTCATTTTTAAAAATACCCATGTAGAATAATGAAATGTTTAAATTAGATTTAATGGTCAGTAATTATTTTTCGCATCGCTAGTCTGAACCCGTGGGAATGAACATTACTCTATAAACAACTTGTGAAATGTGAAAACATCTTCAGAAGCAGTTCCATCTAAAATGATCTGATTCTCAACCAACATCTACTCTATAGATATCTTTGTGTAAAGACGCTGCAGTTTACAGATCTAGTGTTTAATAACTGACTAAAACATGACAAGCTGCACATAAACAAGTAAAAATGAAGTGATTTCATTAACATTGTAAAACCTTTATTTAAAACCTTGTAAAATTGAAAATAAACACAATTGAACGGGGTTTAAAGTGTAAAAAAACCCACATAAGAACACTGTAAGAACACCAGCACACTGGAACGGCGTGTGTAAGAAGAGTACTCGGGTGTGAATCACGTTAAGTCTTGTGTGCAGGCGTCTGGCTCGTGGCTCCTGGAACCTTCTCAGCGATCACAAAGTAGTTCCTTCCTTTCTGTGTGATGGAGGATAAGAGAGGAGTGACGGGACCTTCAGCCATGCCTGTCAAACGTCCAGGAGGACATCGGTAAGTCGTCATGATCGTAACGTGGAACAGCACACACCCAAAAACAAGCTGGAGCCTTCGTCCCGACTTATAATGCACTCCAAACCCATACAGACTTCCACGAACCTCTTCAAATATCACTACACACTCCCCAAAACACCAAATACAACATGTATAATAATGTTATTACTAATTAATAACTCCGTCCATCTCCCATTAACCCAAAGACAAACACAGCAATCACACTGATACTGGTACACTCACACCACCTAGAGGTCGTCTAATCAAATAACATCGCTGTCTTTAAAAGGTGCAATAGTCGATTTCTGTTTCACTATTTCATCTCAACTGCAAGTTTTTTTTAGAAAAGGTTTTGGAGTCAACGTAATTCAGGAGCAGAACTTTCCCAGAAGCCTTTCTGAATCCCTTTCTTATGTTGCAACATGGTGGACAAATCAAGAAAAATAATTATAATGTGTAATATTTGATCATTTGGGCTTCATCTACCAAAAACCAGCCGTCTCTACAGGACACCTTAGTTTCGTTATGTGAGGAATAAAACATTCGGTGCTTTAATAATGTGGAGCTGTACAAGTCCGTGCGGATGAGCTGTTACTATGGAAACAACAGCGTATTGCCCTTTTTTCCCGTATTTTTATATTTGTCTTATGTATATTTAGTAATGGTAATAATAATTTCACGTTTAACGACACCTATAAGAGCACTTCAGGGTGGTAACAGTACCTCTGCTTCATCACACCATCCCATCGCTGATTATTTTCCTATAACAGCTCACCCCCAGGTGATTCGCTCCTGATTTAAAGGGGTTATATGAATCAGAAAGCCGCTCACCGGTGGACACACAGTGCCGTAGAGACTCCAGGAGGTTGGGGCTGGAGAACCTGACCACGCCTCTGAAGAGCTCGTCTCGATCGCTCAGTGTGTTGTTGTTGCTGCCTCGGTACCTGGTTTCGAGCTGCAGAGAATAAACGTTATTTCATAACCCTGAAAATCAGCTTTGTGTACTCAGTAGTAGAAAAACAGGTGCACATGGAGTGAGAGAATGACGTTTACCGATAATGTCACTTCAATGTCACACTGATGAATTTCCGTTCAAAACTGGATCATATTTGACTCGGTTCTGCTTTCTTACTCACCTTGTACACGGCGGTTTCCAGTTTTGGCACCGTCCCGTCACCGAAAGCCTCACAGGCCATCTGATGTGTTCTCTCAGAGAACTCAGCATGCTCTTTATCAATATTGGGATCTGCAGAGAGAAATAAAGTCACAGTAAAAAAAGAAAAATAAATAAATAAATAAACACAGCAATACAAGCCTGAGATGGGTCCCTAAACAGAAATGATGCTCAGCCCTGATTCTTGATTTATTAGAGAGATAAATAAAAAGCACTCACGTGAAGGAGGTGCGTTTCTTTCCTTTAAGGTCCTTTCCTGGTTTGGGAAAACCTGGAGGAGAAAAAAAGGTCACCAGGATGAGGAATGAGCAGTAGAGCTGGGAAATAAGATGATGATGATGATGATGATGATGATGATGATATCGGGGTAAATTACACAGGACACTGGGTATTGCAATAACTTGCAACTTTTTAATAACTTTTTAATATAAATTTCAAGTTATCATTTTATAACCGTTTTTGATCAATCAGACAGCTCTTGAACGTCACGCATGAGCTCTTTACCTGCTGAAACTGCCTCATGAGCAGGTCTCGCATGGCCGTGAGGCTTCTACCGGTCAGGTGAGCTTCGTTTATGGACACGTGTCTGGTGGACAGAACTAAAGCCTGAGAGTGAGATCAGTGAGATCAGTCAGCGTAAGAAATAAAAAGCTTATGAAAATGTAAAAAAAGGAAAGACAAGACAAAAAAACAAAACATGACCTGATATAGAACAGGCTTGTGCTTGGCGGCGAGATTCAGGATAAACACGAAGGGAGTCTGGAGATAATGAACAGCGTAAGTTGGCTTGAGGTGGTTGGGTTTGGTGAAATTATCGCCCCATGCGATACGGATCCACAGAGCGCCGTCTTCCAGTTTCTTCATCCTGACGGACACCTGGACAAACAAAGACACTTGAGTATGAAGAAAATCAGCGTTTCCCGAAACCTTTGAGATTTTCAGTTGGGTTTAAGCAAACATTTACACACGACTTTATTAAGACGAGTGATAAATGAAGCCCGATGTCTCTTGTAGTTTGTGGGCTGTGTTAACATCCTCGCAAACAGATCTAAAAAAATTTATTTATTAACTTTAAACGGAAATCAGGAATTTGCTTTACGTGTTGGGTGACTTCCTCTAAGTGAGCTACGAACGTCTCCTTAAACTGGGTGAAATCCACAGAAAGGGCTTCATCTGTGGAAAGAAAACAAAAACACAAAAGTTTTCATTTAATGGAGTCGATTTTAACCCGATTTGTTCATGTACACTTTAAGAAACGCAAACTTTAAGCAATATTAACGTTTTTTAAAATTACCTTCTGCTTCAGAGAGTTTAAAGGCGTGCCATGTTCCTTGGTTAGGGTTCTCTATGTGATCTAATACAGAAAAGAACCAAAATCAGTCTTTATTAAAATTTTTTTGTTCTTGTTTAGTCTGTGTCCACTACCTTTACAGTTCATGTATTTGTAAATGTGTCTGTATTCGATTATTGGTAATGCTGTGCCACTATAATGTTTCCGACACACCTTTACCGACTGGATTTGGCAAGAATTATGCAGAAGAAATGTAAAAAATAAGTATCGATGCTCAGTAAAAAATAAATCTGAAATGGGAAATTGTGCGATCAAATTGTTATGTTGCTGCAGGAAAAGGTCACAGTGCTGGAGCGGTCATGAAGATGAGGGGAGGAAAACTGTACACGAAACTAACATCCATCTTCAAACCGTCAGCAGTAAGGAACAAACTCACTCACAGACCATATCCAGCTTCGTCACGTCTTTTAAATGAAGCCTGCTTTCCTGAAAGTAGAGAAAGAAAAGAAAAATGGGGTGATCAGTGTATTTTAATGTACTCATACATCTATCGTTTCACAAATGTGTGCTTCTTCCGAGACAAACAAACAAACAAAAACCCTGTTGTGTCACAGGACAGCTTAACACACGCGGAGGAATGCGCTATCTACCCTCTTCCACATACATGAGCTCACAGGCGGCCACGATTGGCTAGTGATGCTGTGATTGACAGGGAGCGGGCGGGGCCAATTTTGCTCCCACACTTCCAGCCATGAACGCTTTTCTATCACGCCACCTTTAGAAATGCTTTTGTTTTGTCTGTATTTTGAAAGTCAGTGGTGAGGAAACTGTCCGAGCATGATATGTGACGGTGAAGCCATCCAAAAGAAAGCTTTGTATATGATATACGGTTCAGACCTAGTCGATGGGTAATTTTGGTAATCATAATGACCAGGAATTACCATAGGTGATCTGTGTTGTACGGTGGTCATTCTGAGAAGGCCACCACTACAGGGACCATTACAGTTTCCATTAAAACCAGTACAAATTCTCAGAGGGTTTCTATTGCTGTTTTTTTTCATTTCAGCAGGATGTGTACATACCTCACATTTAGAGATTAAATTCTCCAACAGCAGCCATTTTGGCTGAGTGTAGTCCAGATCCTCGAGCTGCTGAGCGGATAAACAGCCCCAGGCTCTCAGGGTGCTCTCGGTCTTTCTGCTGGGGAGTCTTCTTAAAACCCGCTGTAAAATAGCCCGCGCTTCTTCGTTCATTTTAGACCTAAGCTTAGCTTTCTAATGTAAAAAAAAAAAAAGAATCAAATGAACGAAAGTGCAGGACTTTAAATGTATCGTGTGTCGGCTAAAACAAGAGCAGCTACATTTTCAGTGCGAATTCACAATCAAAATAAACCGCCAAGACTCGCAAACGGCTTCCGGGTTTTCCTGTTGGTCTGGGATCAGCTCCTCTAACTCAGGGATTCAGTTCAATCGCGTTAGGAACGGCACAAAAAACTGATCTCAGATCAGCGTAAAAAAAAAACAAAAAACGCGTTAGTTTTACGCTTGTACGTTAACGCACTTCCGGATACGTCAGAGCCTGTTTTAAAATCAAATATCAAAATAAAAGTCCCGGAAACGTTATAAAAGTCCAGTGGTTGCAAAAAAAAAGAAAAGGAAAGCACAGGCTATCCATAAAGTCGAGTGTTTTATAAACGATAAATGCTCTGATTATACCTACAAAATTTATAATACTTTTTCTACAAGGAGTAGGTGAGTGAGAAATTAAAATAATTTATGTATTTATTTTCTTTTTCCTTACGGGTTAATGGTGATGCCATCTATCGGTCGAAAGATCACAGCACGCGCCCTGGCATGGTGGAGTGACTATTATCCGACATCGTGAGGAATAAATACCTTTTAATGGAGATTTTACATTAAAAATATAGCGTTATAAATCCACCGAAAACCAAAGACAGGTTTGTTTTTTAAACATAAATTTCCATTGCATCTTATTGCAAAATAAAAGCATGAACACTGACCATGAACTACTCCTAAGCAGAAATACATGCAATGCTATTGTAATGATTCTGGTTTATTTAATCAGTATGTTTTTAAATTGTTATTAAACCATAACTGACTGTATAAATGATAGTTTAGACAGAGCATTAATCGGAGTTTGAGTTGTTGTAATCCAGTGCAAACAAACGATTCGAGGTCAAATAATGTTAAGACCAAGCTTTGCCCTTCACCTGGTTACTGGACTTGGTCTAAATAAACAGAGAGCTGGGAACTTTTTTTTTTGCTGTTATGTAAATAATCTACGTGATTAGTGACTGAGAGTGGATTAACCAAATGTCTAGCAGGTATAAACTGTTATAAGTGCATTGCTCAGTTCTGATAATGGAAGCTACTGAAATGATTAACTGGATGTGATGTTTGGTATTTATTTCCTAAACTCAGCCAGTTTTAATTGACATTTTCTTTATGTTTAATCATCAGCTACGTTAAGATTTGTTCAACCTGGTTGTTATCCAGATCTTAGTTTTCCCAGCTTACAAGAAAAGAAAAGAAAAACAGTAGAAACTATCAAAGCGAAGCAAACTACAAACTGCATCCTGCGAAAATACCAAGAGGAGGAACTACAGCATCATCATGCGATACAGACAACCTGATAAAATACACTATATGGCCAAAAGTATGCAGACATCCGACCATGTGGTTCTCCTCCAAACTTTTGCTACAAACCTAGAAACCCACAATTGTATAGAACGTCTCTGTGTGCTGTAGCGTTACAGTTTCCCTTCACTGGAACTAAGAGGCCCAAACCCTGTTCCAGCATGACGATGCTTCTGTGCACAAAGCGAGCTCCATGAAGACATGGTGTGTGAAGGTCGGAGTGGAAGAACTCGAGTGTCCTGCACAGAGCNAACCCCACTGAACACCTTTGGGATGAACTGGAACACCGACTGCACCCCAGACCTCCTCAACATCCCAACATCAGCGCGTGACCTCACCAATTCTCCCCACAGCCACACTCCAAAATCTAGTGGAAAGCTTCCTAGAAGAGTGGAAATTATTATAACAGCAAAGGGGAATAAATCTGGAATGGGATGTTCAACAAGCACATATGGTCAGGAGTGCACATACTTTTGGTCACATCGTGTATGTTACAGGATTTAAACAGTATCTTTAATATTCTAGGAGAGCACGAGGAGGGCTGACCTGAGTGCACAGTGCAGTGTCAGCGAGCGTTCCTTTCCCTTTCCTCACAAGTGTCTACACTTTACCCATGAGGCCTTGTGCTCTTTTTTAATGACTCTGCTCTCTGTGCACTCAGGTCAGCCGTCCTCTCGCTCTCTATTAAAGATACCCCGCGCTGGCGGTTGAGGAAAAAGTGCCAAGTGTAAAAGCAGCATAAGAAAGTCATGATGTCATGTTTTGTTGCATGTTTCCAGGTACTCGTTAAACTCAGGATGCACCCGGACCTGTCACCACATTTACACACTGATGAGTGCAATGAACTGATTTCGCTGCTCAAACAGTGTCACAAAGAGGTCAGGAAAAAACATCACATCATCTGTTCATCTTCTATACACGTGTCTGTATGTTTCCTTCAGTTTTTTCCTTCGCATATAGAGAAGCCTTTAAAATGAACGTTTCCCGAAAGCATCACAGAAATCAGAGCAGTGTTAAATGGTAAAGAGAGCATCACACTGAACTCTCTCTCTCTCTCTCTCTCTCTCTCTCTCGACCTATATGAGCCACATTTCTTTACACTTGACTAATACTGTGAAATTTATCTCCAGCACAACTTCCTCCGGTTCTTTGGAACGTGCAACGATGTGGATCGATCGATGAGGGAGTGTCTTAAGAAAGAGGTGAGACATGGTTTAATCAAAGCTACAGCCGTAGGCCGAGCACTAAAAATACTCACATTTACTGAGTCATGAATTGTGAGGTTCTTTTATGCTAGCCTAAATGTGATCACTCACATGTTGGTATTTTTTAAATAGAAAATGATTATTTTTTGTTTCTCACAGTGTTGAAGCTCCCATGTGCTTCCATGTTAAATAATACTGTGCTATATAATGATTCATAAAGTCTTTATATAATATTCAGTATTGCATTCAGAGTAATAAATAGGTCTAGACTTAGCCTAGACTAAGCACTCATTATCTGGCTATAATAACCTAGTAGATTAAAAGCCCTGAAATGTAGAGCTATCTCCTGTAAGCTGTACTTTATGTGGAAATAAACTCACGTAAGTAAGACATAAACCACTCGGTGTTGTGCTGTTACAGGTAAATAATCAACAACGGGGTGGTGTAATTATGTGAAGTTACTGTTACCTATATAGAAGTTGATTTTCCCCCCTATAACAGCACGTCCTGACATCTTTTATTCCTCTGCCAAAGATCATAAATGTATTACTGAATGACACGTCATACATTTTATCCATTTATAGTTACGTTTAACGTTGTGTAACGTCTGTGAAACGAGTCGGTTCCTGTTCTCATTTACATTATAGCAGCTATAAGCAGTGGTTCCCTCACCAGCCTGTCTTTTTTCCCCCCTTTCTCTTAAATTTTAATAAAACAAATGGATTAAATGGATTAAAAAGTATGATGTCAATAAATAAGAAGTGTAATCGTTGGCAAGTTGCTGTGGTATAAGAGAATAAAACACTTTGGGACGTGCTGTTTTTTTTGCTGTTAGATAAATGAAATCATCACACCACCCAGTCACTGATTATTTTCCCTAACAGCACAGCTCAGAGTGGCTTATCTCTTACTTGAAAGATCCGTTGTAACTCTAAGCCAGATGTCGTGAAGATTTTGAGATTGAGAGGCTCATGGCAAAACCTCTAACTTCTAACTTAGTCGTGGGCTAATGGTCTGAGAGTCGGACTTGTAACCTGAAGGTGAACCTGAAGGTGAACCTGAAGGTGGTGGGTTCGAGTCTCG
>CM074950.1:25501397-25512055 GCA_037577455.1 Pangasius macronema
AGAACCTCAACATCTTCAGCTCTGCTACCTCTAGCTCTGACTCCTGCCTCTTCCTCAGTGCCACTGTCTCTAAACAGGTCTGAAGTTATATGATATGATTATTAAAATAAATAAAATGTTTGTTACAGTCTGATGGTCTTTTAGAAAGAGATGTGCTGGCTCAATGTCAGCCATTTTGGATCGGGAGAAACGACACTTAATAGAGCAATAAAAATGAAGATAAAGGTATATATATCATTGGAGTAATATAATGGAGATGTTTAACATTTGTGGAAGGAGTCTCCAGTGCCGGTGCTTTGTAACATTCAGAGCCAAAGCTGTAAATTCAAATTCTTCAGGACAGAGGAGTTTACACTTTGTGGTTTCTCTGTAACATGACAAGCTGTGTATTTTTTTTTTCTCTCATGAAGTTCCACAACATTTAATGTCACTATAAATGGGTATAAAAGTACGACGTGTCTTTCTTTAATAAAGAAAAATTGTAATCGTAGCAAAATCGCTTGGGTATATGAGGAATAAAACACTTTGGGATGTGATGTCATAGGAGAATAATCAGCAGTAATGACGATTCATCACATGCTGTTGTTGATTGTTTTCCTGTAACGGCGCCTCAGAGAGCGATTTATTCCTTTATTTAGAAATTAAAGAAACACAGAGACAAAAACAGAACTACGGAGAGAACTGGGGAAAAATACAAGAGAAAGACTTAAAGAAAATCTTTAAAAACATTTAGATTTTCTTAAAAATAATTTTTAATATTAATATTCTTAGATACACTTTTATCCAATTTGTGTAAAAAAAATCATTTTAAAGATCTGGCTGGTTTCATCAGTACAGTAAGGGTGTGCAAACTTTTGCACTCAGCTGTACGAGTGTATGGGTTTGGGTGGATCAGTATCAGTAAGGTTCACTGGAATGTAGATTAAAAATTTTTTTAAAAACTTCTATATAAGGAATAATTTCATTTCAAACAAGTTTGGAAACGAAGCTTCAGAATAACGGAATTCTCTGGCAGATGAACAGAAGTCTCAGACATAAATAAATAAATCGTAATAAATCATGTATGAAATACAGGAGGAAGTGATTTATTTTCTCTCGTCCTGCAAACATCTAAAATCAGCCTTACCTAATTCATCTCTGAGAGGTGCTGCAGCTCCGCTCATCTCCACCTCTCCCATCACCCTGTCCACCCGGCCGCTCGGGACGCTCTGAGTCCTGGCAGTAGTCCTGTAATGCATCGCATCCACTTCTCCATTCTGAAGTCCATTTGTAGGACGTCTGATAGGAGGAACGAACTGAAGCCCTGCGTTCACTCGTTTATAAGTCACGGGTTTGCTCATTCTGTCCCCTGACGCTTTCCCTCCACTCATTTTCCTGGGTTTATGTGGGATGCCCGGTCCCGGGGCTCCTCCTCCGCTAGTCCTTTTCTTTTTCCGTGTTTCTCCTCGGGATCTGGAGGCGTCCCGGACCCTGGCTTGTGTGCTGGTTTTGGCAGGTTTGGAGCGCCGGTCTTGCAGGCGGAGGCTGTTGAACTGATCGATGAACTCCTCACAGTGCAGCAGGTGGTGCTCGGGTTCCCACGTGTCCTCTTTGCTCCCGTAGCCTTTCCATCGGATGAGATATTCCCACTTGCCCTTTTTGTTCTTCCGCTTGTCCACAATCCGTTCCACCTGCAAGAGGATGATAATACACAGGAGGAATGACTGCTAACTTTCTGGTCTCTACTAGCCTACATCATGGCACTCTTTCATTTCTGAGCCTAGTCTGTCAGAAGGTGTTAATGTGTAAGGAATAAAACAATCAGGGCCATGCTGGAATATGAAAATAATCGAGGATGGGATACGCTTTATATGCTTATATTGACATTTAATGTTGTGGAACGTCCGTGAAACAAGATAGCTCCTGTTATAACTTGTTGTAGACAATTTCTCCCTCGTCAGCGTCTCTTCTTTCTCTCTTGAAGTTATCACAATTAAATCTAATTTATTATTATTATCATTTATTTAAAAAACATATTTGAACCTTATTTTAGTGAACGTGACCCTGGTCTTGTATATATAGTTAAAAATGGAAATTTAATACCATCATACTTTTAATAGAAAATTCTATATGTGTGTGTGTGTGTGTGTGTGTGTGTGTGTGTGTGTGTGTGTGTGTGTGTTTAACGGGTTTAAAGAAATTAAAGCGTATTATGTCTGTATTATTTATAGCTGACCTTTGAAGCATCCAGAAGAAATTTGCTGTGGATTAACAGAAGACTGATGTTATCTGGACGAGGATCTGTGCTTCTGCTTCGTGTTATAATTGCGCCTCGTTGAGGATCGCGCCGCTTGTGTGTGATCGGCGTAAAAGAAGAAGATATAAGCCATCGGCTTGCGGGTGAGAGATTATCTGTGCCGCAGTAATTAGTTCTGCTTAGAGCTATGATCGTTTCCCTAAATAAAGATCAGACACTGAAACACGATAATGATATTCCTAAACATGAACAATCCGTGATATGAGGGAATAAAGGTGACATATCTGACGTAGCAGGCGGAGATAAATCAAGTTTATAAGCATTTCCTGAGAACAGCACAACTATATCTGCAGTATGGAAGGAATAAAACACTCCGCGTCATGCTGTTATAGGAATAAAATCAATGATGTTCTAATCAAAAACGTTAGCATAGCATGTCCTGAAATGTTCTACTACTCTTACACCACAGAATTTACTATTTCAATGATCAGTACAATCAAATCGGCGTCGCTGAAGCGTTTGTAAAGTTAGTTCCTGTTCTCACTTACGTTATAGCAGCTATAAACAATATTTCCTCCGTCTTGAAGTAAATCAGACAAAAACAAACGCAGCTTGTTATCGCTCATATCGCTAAGAAACCACAACGTGTAAACTCCTCTGTCCTGCGCTGACACTGGAGACTCCTTCCTTAAACGTGAAATAAACACCTCTTTACAGAAAACTTAATAATAACGATTAGTTTATGTGAAGTGTCCATCCGACAGGTCCATGTGTAAGTTATTAGTTTAGAAATGATAACCTACAGTACATTATAATTATTCACCTTCTGACCAATCAGAACGTAGAATGCAAGAGCGCTTTAATAATAATAATAATAATAATAATAATAATAATAATAGAGTAACACATCCACATGGGTCAAAAAACACTGACACCAAAGACGTGATAGCAAAGTTAAAAAGATCGCGCGCACACACACACACACACACACACACACACAGAGAAAGTGATAATTCATTTCCCATTGAATGATTATGTTGGATGCAGTTGTAATGTTTTATTTTGTGATCTGATCCATTAGCGGTGCTAATGAGGTTCCCCAAGGACATGCTAATCAGACTAACTGCTCCGAGCTGCTCTGATGAGAACGTACGAGGGTTTTTAAACACGGACTGAGCCACTCGTACTCGTTCGAATGATGTGCTCCAGCGTTCTCATCATTATTACCACGGTTATATAGAAGCTAGAAGCCTAGAACCACACACACACACACACATATATACATACATACTGTATACACACACACACACTACTGTGCAAAAGTCTCAGGCACCCTATTTAGATTCCAAACATTATTTTCCAGCACGAAATTAAATGTTACAGAGAAAAACGTCTGTGTGTCAGTAAAGAAAGCTGCATGTTATTAGAGACGCTTTTCAGATAAAGACAGAATGAAGGCTGCTGGGTTTCGCTGCAGAAATAAGAAGCGAGTCGACGGTCAAAAGTCTCCAGAGGAACTGCGGCTGCTTCTGCAAGATGCTCAGTAACACTTCCAGCTCATTTCCTTATAAACCTGCACACACTGCACCTGAGACACTGAGGATTTATTTATTTATTTATTTTTAAAGAAAAGGTTCATCACAGTAAGTATCGACTTTGTTCCATTTATTACTGTTTTCTGCTCTTTATGGTATTTTTTAAAATGTAGAAACATGTAGAAACATCATATATATATATATATAAATGTAATTTCATTTCCAGCTTGAGGGGCGAGGTTTAAATCCTGTTTCGCAGCATGTTACACTGGCGGCAGCTGCTGCGTGGACCAGATAAGAGCCCGGAGACGCTGTTCTGCTTCTCTATCTCACTGCTCCCTTTAACAGCACACTGACATTCAAGCTCCGATACAATGCACACAACATTTAAGGTCACGTGTTAAACCACGAGGGTCGGTCCTGCACGACGTGATACAAGGCGCAGCTCTGTTAAATTCTGATTGGTCAGAAGGTGTTGATTAATTTCCTAGAACAGCAGCTCTGACAGTAGTGCAGCTGTAACACACAGGTTTATATTTCTGTAGTAACATCTCATAGAGAGAGAGAGAGAGAGAGAGAGAGAGAGAGAGAGAGAGAGACTTGTACTGAGGACAAAAATGATTAAAAGCGTATTACTATTTAACAGAGAAAAGACATCTGATCGTTGATATGGTGAAGTTTTCTGTAGGGAGAGGTTTATTTTATAATGTTTATAGCTGCTATAACGTGAGTGAGAACAGGAACCTTGTTTGTTGCACAACTATAAATGGATAAAAAAACTCTTTAATAAAAAAAAAAATGTAATCATTGGCCCACTGCTGTGGTGTAAGAGGAATAAAACACTTCAGTCTGTGCTGTTCTCGGTGTAATGAGGCGGAGTTACAGTTAGTAACAGTACCTCCGCCTCATTACACCACCCTGCCGTTGATTATTTTCCCGTATCAGCATGTCCTGAAGTGTTTTATTCCTCTTACGGTATATGGACAACGTGAGCCCTGGCACTGCTCTCATCCTCCCGATGATGAACTGCGTTACCGAAGCATCTCCAAAGAAAACTGACTTCAATTTGTTTTACTTGTTTTGCACATTTCCTTTTCATTTACCCTGTGAACGATGCTGAATTACCGACAAACTCAAATAACACCTGCTTTAATGAGCTAAATGGATTAAACAGCTTGTTGTGCAGCTTGCTGGACACATCGCAGGGCTGTAACGACACGCTGATCTGTTACGCAAGAGGGGTTTCGATGGACATGCTGCTTTTACGGCTGTTTTTAAACACAAGTCACAAAAAAGTGTCGGGAGAAAAGATGGCTGCTGCACCCTGGATCCTATCTTTTATCCCTTTATCCGGAACATCGCTTTCATTAAACAAAAATAAAGAAACAAAATTCATCTGTAAAATACCCAATCCCTAATATCCTCTCGGGTATCGTAGCAATATGAACTATATTTATGAAAACAGCCCTTAAACAGGCGTGCTGATCCTCCTGATGGCAGACGAGGGTGGAAATAAGAGATGGAGGGAACGGGACAGTGACTAAACCCACCTTTTTTAAGGCTATTTCACACCTAGCTTATTTGCTAAAGTCTAAACCAGAGCTGATTAATGGAGGCACTCAGGGACAGATGTACAAAGCAGCTGTTTTTAAGGCATAATCAGCTTTGCACATGATTTTCTCCATCTCCTAGAAGCAGGTGTAAATTAGCACCATGAACGTTTCTCAGAGTTGTACAGGCCGGGTCACAGGTTCGCTGGTTTTCCCAAGTAATGGCGCCCTGTGAAATGAGGACGAGGCAGCGTGTGTCTATGGGAGCGGACACGCTGCAGTGGCTGAGCTGCGTTGCTGAAAGATTTAGCGCGTGCCACGCCTAGGAGGCGCTCTCTCACCGTTTAGTCATCGTTCTGTCATTTGCTCTCTGTGAGCGTTGCTTTTCATGGCATTTTGTGGGCGTGGCTAAATATATATCAGCAGGTGAGTATGAAGAAGATCAGCATTACTGAAATGTTTGTAGATCTGGAGGGGATTTTTTGAAAACATTTACACACTCATACTTTACTAACAAACTGATAAACGAGGCCGTGAATACACCATGCATAAAACCTGCATACGTCTGTAAACAGCTACATTGTAAAGTAGTGAGAAAGAAGGAAGTTGGAACCATTTCTGTTGGATAGACATGTATAAAAACAATAAGTGTGTGTGATGAAATCACATCACTGTAACACACACCCTCACGTGACCTATTGCTTTTGCAGACCGTAAACTTTACTTATTTTTTATTCATTCATGTTGCAATGCAGGACGAGAAGTAGCACTAACAAAGCTAACAATTAAGCTAGTCAATGTTAGCACAGTGCTGTGTTTAGCTGGCTAGCTTAGCATTTCAATATTTCATGCTAAGGCATCCGAAGCAGTGAAGTTTGCAGTTGATTAAATTGTATTTTGCACATTTAGGTGCAATTACTAGTAGCGATTTGACTCGACTGCCGGAAGTGAATCAATAATTCTGTGTGATTTGGGTCGCAGCATTTTTATTTTTTTTTGTAGATGTGAACTGCTTAACTGACTAAGGACAGAGCTGTAGCAAAACATTTGGACCAACAAACCAAACCAAAAGAGAAGCTAAACGTTGGGTTTGATACACAAAGTTTTAAACCAATTATTTATATATTTATATAATTATCTATTTAGTGCAGACTTGTTCTCTACGCTCAGTTTTTAGCTTTTTTCTACACGTCTATGTATTCCTCACCGATGAATTGCTTTTTGATTCGTTTAATTATGTGCAGTGTGAAACCAAGCCCAGTAAGCAAACGAACCTGAAGCATCAATTTCACTCCGATTCACTCTGATGGGCTGATAGGTGCGAAAGAGTTTACAGATTATATCAGTGATGGTTTGCTTTATTTTGTAGACCACTTTCTCATGATTTGAAAACTACCACATCTCTCTCTCTCTCTCTCTCTCTCTCTCTCTGAATGCAACTCAGCCTTTTACAAAACTGCCTCCCACACACATGACTTGAAATAAAGCTGGATTTAGCCTGTGGTTTGTCTGTCAGCCTTGTTTGTCCATCATGGGGTTAAAAGAATGATACACAATGCATTCTGTAAATAAATGCAGTCTGACTTCTGACATCTGTTTTAATTCTGTACTCCAACAAAATTAAATCATGATCATAAGGTCACAGTCTAGAATGCCTGTGAACGAAGTAGAAATCTGAGCCCTTTTAATGGACTCAATACAATATATATAGATATATAATTTTAGAAAATATCTGAAATATTTTCTTAACTAGTACAAAACTGTTTTCAATATTATTGACTCCCTAACTAATAATACTTAATGCCTTCCCTGGAGATAATAACAGCAGTGACAAGGTTGGAGACACTTGTAGAGGATGAAAAGCTATCGAAAGCTCTACTTACAGCCAAGTTCTAACCTCCTGGCAGATGCAACCAGAGTTTGAACTAAAATATCCTGGTACTTAGTAGAATTCATAAAGCCATCAAAATTTATAGAAGGCCCAGGATCACCAGCGGAAAAAAACAACCCCAATACCAAGCACATTCGAGGTACGGCTGATTTACATAAGACACGCCCATGAAACTCCATAAAAGGCAAAACTCATAGAGAGTTAAAAACAACAAAATGTCGACTAAATAGTGAAAGAGCGCCTCCTAAGTGCAGTATGAGCTAAATCTCTCAGTAACGGAGCTCGGCCACTGCTGGGGGCCATTACTTTCCCCCTCCGCTAACTGAATGGCTCTTCTGGATTTGTTATGGATTTGATTTGGATTTCTTTCTAACTCATTAATATGAAATGACAGATTTTCACAAAATGTTCATTAAATCGGTGTGTAATTGATATTTATAAACTCGCAGTAACTTGTTACCAATTATACGATTTGAAGCTGATCGATCGTAAATTAGTAAGCACCTTTTCTCAAACTAACCGGATTTTCATTTCATCCTGAAGGTGACTGCATACAATGAAAAAATGAGTGTAAATGAACACAGATGTTGTGAGAGATTCTAGATAAAATCATCAGGTTTAGTACTCGGTTGGACATCTTCTGCGGTCAATGACTTTGCCATCTCCCCATCATCCTCCTGTTCTCTACAAACCATAATCACTCCCCACTTTTGGATCTTCTAGCACCACCCGAAGCTCCCTGGAACCTCTGGATCTGAGAGTTCATTCCCCTTTGTACAGTTTCACAATCACTCCTCAGCCCATAACCGGTGATTGAAATGTCCATCTGCAGTCTCCAGCTGCACTTTAACCTCGCAGTCTTTGTTTCATTTAAAATCCAATGTGCTGTAGTCGAGAGCTAAACCCAGTAAATTGCATTGCTGAACTTTCCTTGCGGTAAAGCTCCACTCACCGGCACTCACTGCTGTTAAGGCGCAGAAAATCAATATATTATAGCGCAAATAAGATACCTTCAAACTGCTCCATTTGGATTTTCGAAGAAATCGCTCTGCATTAGCATTAGCATTACTGTCCTATACATCAGCTCACATTCAAAAAAGAGAATTTTTTCCCTCACTTGTAGCAAAAAAAGCAGTTTTGAATGTGGTGGTGAATACTGTGAGAGTAGTAGGAGATGATAAGATTCCTGTAAATGATGGTACAGTAGAGTTTACTGAGAGTATTGTGGGTATAATGAGTACACTCCAGTATCACACACACAAATAAGTAGGTGATTATATGATTAAATGGATAATAACCACTTTAACAGGAAGAACCTATACCCCTGCTCATTCAAGCAAGTATCTAAACAGCTAATGATGTCGCAGCAGCGCAGTGCATAAAATCATGCAGGTCAAGACCTTCAGTTAATGTTCACATTAAATACCAGAATGGAGAAAAAATGTAAGTGACTTTGACCATGGCATGTCTGTTGGTGCTTTAAGTATTTCAGAAATTTGGATCTCCTGGGATTTTCATACACAACAGTCTATAGAGTTGACACAGACTGGTGCAAAAAACAAACAAACAAAAAAAAATCCTGTGAATCTTCATGCGGAAAGATTGTGTGTGTGAGAGAGAGAGAGAGAGAGAGAGAGAGAAAGAGAAAGAGAGAGAAAGATAGAGGAAACCGGACAGACTGGTTCGAGTTGTCAGGAAGGCTACAGTAACTCAAACAACCACACTTTGCAACTGTGGTGAGCAGAAAAGCATCTCAGAACACACAGATGTGCTACAACAGAAGAAGGCTACATCGGGTTCCACTCCTGTCATCCAAGAACAGGAATCTGAGGCTACAGTGAGAACCGGTTCACTAAAATCAGACAGTTGTTCGGTCATTTTCAACTCTCCAGTTTCGACATCACGATAAAGAGCTTGTCTGAGGAAGTCAACGGCGCGCAATTGCAAATCCATTCGCAAAAATAAGCACGTCTAACCTAACACGTACTACACACTATTACAAAGCCAAACTCCTGCCTTAAACCCAGCCAACAAAAAGTCCTTCATAACATCAAAAACATATTCTCTGAGGTTTATCCTCTGGAAAAGGATCGCTTGTTCTCTTGCTTTGAGGCGTCAATGATTCTTCTATCCACACCCTGCCAAGTGCGCTGAGATTTTCACAAAGGTCTTCACAGACCTTCATTCAAATTTGACTTGAAAGTCTCCCCGACCAATACCATTCTCGCATTAGCGACATTAGCACAATCAACGTCAAGGGACTGTTCTAGCAACAACGTGAATTGCATTTCTGTTTTTTGGATTCGGTCTGGTTTTGCGCTTCACTGTTGCTCACCTGGATTTGTTATTTTGTTGTATTGGATTACATTTTCTAAAAGTTCTGAGGTTGTTTCCAGAAATGCTCTGAAACAGAGTCCACTGCCAGACGCGAGCCCTCTCCCCGTGAGCCTGGCGCCATGTCGGTCTATGCGCCGGTGAGCGAGTCTCATTAGCTGTGTTCTCTCAGTGTTGATGAGCTTTTCACTGACCGTGGATTTTCACTCGGGCTGCTAGTGTTGGCTAACACTTCTGTGGGTTTGCTCAGAGTCTCCTCTTGAGTACACATGGAATGTGTACGGGTGATTTATTTCAATTTTTCGTATTTTTTATTTCTCGGCTTCACCGTAGGCCGCCAACTCTTGTGCTGCCGATGTTTTCACCCAATGCTAATTAGCTCTACTCCATGCCAACTCTATAGTTACAGCACTCCCTGCTCAGCTGGTGATTAGTTATGAGTCCTTGGTGAGCGTGTGTCGCTCTGCCAGACTCTACCTCACTGTTTATTACTCTGCTGACAATTAAATTCCTACAAACTTGTCAAGCAGACAATTCCCGTTTCCTCAGAATTATTGAATATAAGCCAAGAGACAGACACAGGATATTATTCGCCTAAAGCACATTGGCAAATTTGTACATCTAAACTGCTGTTCCGTAACCGACAATTACTGAGACAATTCTTGACATGGTACTTGACCTTATGAAGATCATGCACCAGCCTGGCTTCGGTCATGTACAGTGTAGATAAACCTTTAGCAGCAAGTCAAAGGTGGTGAACTCAGTGTTGCCAATTTAAATTCGACTTTTTAGACCCTTCTGGAGACCCGATAACACTCACATTACAGCTGTAAAGCCAGACTGAGTTCCACTTAATGAGCTGAAGTTCCCATCCACCAATCACTGATCACCATTGTTCCCAACGACCAATCAATCATCACCATTGTTCCCAAAAACCAATAATTGATCACCATTGTTCCCAAAAACCAATAATTGATCACCATTGTTCCCAACGACCAATCAATCATCACCATTGTTCCCAAAAACAAATCACTGATCACCATTGTTCCCAACGACCAATCAATCATCACCATTGTTCCGAAAAACCAATAATTGATCACCATTGTTCCCAA
>CM074950.1:25549078-25556578 GCA_037577455.1 Pangasius macronema
AACCTCGTCACTCCCAAAGAGAACCTCAACATCTTCAGCTCTGCTACCTCTAGCTCTGCCTCCTGCCTCTTCCTCAGGGACACTGTCTCTGTAATCATGCGAACGTATGAACGTTTGAATGAACGAATTAGAAAAAATGATCTTATATGAAATATTAACAGCAGCTCTGACAGTAGTGCAGTTGCAAATCATGTTTTACAACATAGAGGCTTAATTTGATAATTGAACATTTCGTAATTGAGGTTCATAGGGCTACATAACACCTACATAAGCCCATTCTAACAACTGACATGTTTGTTCAACGGGATGGACGCCATTAATGTTCAACAATAGCTGGTGATTTAAAGGCTACATCCCAAACTGCATACTATTGCGATGAGACCGTTGGAATAAGTCTATATAGAGGTTTATTCAGGCTTAGTAAGGGCTTATGACTGTACTGCATATCATGTGACCTTATGAACACACCCCTTCAGTAAAATGTTATGTAAAGACTACATACCCCGCCCCCTTGCCCTGATAAACCTGTGTGCCTAAAATATAGGAGAGAACAGTGAACGGACATAAACCGGAAGTAAACGTATGACCTTGCACTAACCGAGAATATGAATATGACGCAATAACACTTGTCTAGCTTTCACACCTAACTTTCATCTCTTATGTGGGCTTTGTGTGTGTATTTCCATAAAAGGTTGTTTGTTTCACTGATAAAAGATGTACGTAAGGTGTATATAGTGTCTTTAAGCCATTTTACCTGGTTGTAAGGAAAAAAAATGGCCTCAAACAAGATGATGGCACAGTTTCATTTTAAATGGATTTCAAGAAGCGAGGGATAAAATTCTAAATAAATGAGAACAATCCATTTAGGCTGTGAGTTGGACCGAAATCATCGTCTCTGGGCCCGAACCAAAAACACTTCTTTAAATTCACTGAGCACTTCTGACAACTTTATGAGCTAATGTATTAGCATACACATTTACTCTGATGAACCACAGGAAAGTGTGGAGTGTGTCATGGAGAAGGAGGACAAAAAAAAAAAACAAGCTACATATCGCACGACTTACCGGTTAATCCTCGTTTTATTATTGCCGCACAGCTGGAGAGGAGTAGATTAAAAACAACATGATATTTTTTTCAGCAGGTTCATGAATCAAGTGTATTAAGGGGGAGAGATTAGTTTGCCTTCGAGATTAGCGCAGACCCTCTGATATGGGAGAGGTGTTATAAAAACATGTTTTGCTCAGAAGCTTGGGTTTACAGGACGAATCAGTGTAACTCAAATGGCACAGAAATGATTAGGAATCAAGAAATACAGTTCTGTGGTATAAAGAGTAAAAAATCTGAATCAACAGTAAAATATAGTCAAGATTAGGCTTCTTAGGGTTAGCGATTGTAGCTTTGAAATCCATGAAACTGTAACTGGATGAAATCCAGAAAAATTACAATCACTAGCTAGAATTTTAGTGGCTAAAGCTAATATATAGCTAACTTAGCTAGTAGCTAGAAATCATTAGTTATGTTATTTAGCATTGGAAGTGTTGGTCACGTGTCTAACACTGACATCAGGTGGATGGTAGCTGAAAATCAACTGAGCAAAAGATTTGCTTTTGTTACAGACATGATTATATTTACGTTTTTGAATAACTTGTGTGTGTCATGTAGCTAGTGTTAGCTGATTGACACAATATCGGATTTTTATTTCGAAAACACAACTCATGAGCTGTATTGATTTCCGTGGTGAAGATGTAATATTGTGCTTTTCGGAAGTTACGCAAGAGTTAAAAAAAAAATCAGTTCTGTTGTATTTTTGCCAACATATAAAACATTTCGACCGAAGAAAACACAAGACTCAAGCGCCCACAGTAACAAGGGCGCCACTTTCTTTCACCACTTTTACTGCGGAGGACTGAACTACACTTTAGAGATTTATCATTTATTTATCTTTATTTATCAAGGTGTGTTGTTCAGGACAAGTAAATGACTCTGTGTTCAGCTCATCGCCATGAAAACCATCCATCAGCAATGTTACCCCCCATTCTGTTCTATCCCCCTGCTCCCAATACCAATATTAACACACACACACACACACACACACACACACACACACACACACACACACACATATACACCATAATTTAATATTCATAACAACATAACCTTGAAGAATACAACGCCGGACTCATTTAAATGCTAATTTGTTTGTTAACATAACATCAAGATTCCACGCGGGACAGGTTACCGAACCCGGCTGTCACTTGATATGTATATTTTATTCCACTTTGTTATTTTTTATTGCCATTTTGATTATGATAATGCGAAACACTAAATAAAACATTAATATAAACAGGATCGGCTCCAAGAGCAGCCGTTATGTATTCAGGTGTCTGATCAGTGGGGAGCTGACCGTATCAGAGATGCAAACGCAGAGCCGTGGTGATTTGTGGAGAACGGAGAATGCTAATATATATATAGCGTATACCGATATTTATATATTTTTTTTCAGATCACGCAATGTATTTTATTCGTTTTATAATACAAACTTTGTACCATGGAAATAAAATACATTGTTGAATGTGATAAAGATAAATCTCCAAAGCGTACCTCATTCCTCAGCAGAAAAATGCGAAGGTGGTGATGTGACTCTGGATCTCGAGTCCCGTGTCAAACGATGAATTAATCCCATAAGTTCAGTTCAGAGTCAGTGACTTAAGTCCAAAGATTACATGGAGTTATTTACGCAGGAAAGTTATGCGTATTCAGAGCTGGTTTGTGCACCTGCTTAAATGAATTTTCGGTTCAGGTTATTAAAATCACCTGCGTTTAGTTCCTGCTTTTCATGCGGTTTTTCACTAGTGTCTTCACCACTGCCTTTAAACGCAAGCACTAAAGAATGACATTTTGCACTATGAACTATGCTTATAACAGTTTTATGAATGTGGTATGGACAGAGGTATGGATATTTTCACTGCACCTTTTGCTAGCTCCAAGATCTTTCTCAATAGCTATGCCAAATGCATCATGACAGTTAAAATGTTTATGCAGGTTTATGCTTATGTCAGGTGTCATAAAGGGGTTATGTACTGTACTGTAGGTGTCATGTAGCACTAGGAACATCACCCTAAAGTGTTACCGAACGATGTATTATTGTTTGAGAAATATATTTTGGCAATATTATATTCATTTTCGATCATTTCTCTGACATGTATGTAAAGCAAGCTTATAACATTTTTATGAATACTCATACCAATTCCATTGCACTGTAATGACAGAGGTTTGGATATTTTCACTGCACCTTCATTATGCTAGCTCCAAGTTTTTTGAACAATAGCTATGGCAAATGCGTAAGGCTATCATGACAGACTTAAAAGGTTTATGTCAGGTGTCATGAAGGACTTATGTAGGTGACATGTAGCTCTATGAACACCACCCTTAAGTGAAGTTTTACCAAATGATCTAATCTTGTCTGAGGAATATAATTTGACAATATTATTGTATATATATTTTTTCTTACCCTTATGTATAGTAAGCCATTTATAACCTTTTTATGAATACCCCTAGCAATGCCACTGCACTGAAGACTTTTTATTATATATAGCTATGTCGAGTGCATAACACTGACTCGACAGAGTAAAAATGCGTGCGTAGATTCGTAGGTGTCATGAAGCTCTATGAACACCACCCTTACGGAAAGTGATTTATGCTGGTTTGAGAAATATATTTTGACAAAAATGATATTACTTTTTGATAAATTACTAAGGAGAAAACGTTTCTTTTTTTCATTGATTATAATATGACTGAAATATTCCTACACCCTTCAGGCTTTCCAAGTTCTTAAGGTCTTGCTTATTTGGACTTCAGGCCCCACTCAAAGCCGCATACCTGTGATGTGTAGAAACCCAATCCCTGGCGGCTGTTAGTTTAGGTGTTGGCTTGTGGTGAGTGAGGCTGGTTATGATGCATTAGCGGTTAGCTTGATCAAAGCAGCGAGGCTGAGCGTGTGTGCCCAGACGGAGGGTGTCGCTGCGTCCAGAGCGTCTGGTATGCACAGAGTGACACAAAGCACTCCCCTGTTCTCGCGGCGAGCACAGAGTAAACTCCGGCAAACCTCAAACGCACTGATACGCTTGTTGTGTGCCAGGAATGTTAACAGGAAGTCCACTTTAGCGCAAGAGCGTAAGAGTGTGCGTGTGGAAAGGGGAAGGGGAGGAGCGCTCTGGCAATTCTCCCGCTTGTCTCGGTTCCTTATTATGCTTCTCCAGGAGAAACAAGATCTGCTTATTTGGACTGAACTCCACCAGAAGAGGGCTTTGCTCTCATCTGGGCGTCGATGTGTTTCCTAATGCTAAAGTGCGCACTATGGTTCATCAAAGACACGTCACCTCACCGAGCCCTCGCACTGTGGTGTGATTTTTGCCTTCTGTGTGTGTGTGTGTGTGTGTGTTCTGGCTTTGTGTTTGTATATAAATGTGGACGGCTAAGTGTGTAGGTGTGTGAAGATGTGTGTGGTCTAAGTTAAAAGCTTATTAAGCCCACCCCGAGGTTCCAAGCCACCTACATGGGTTTCACACCACCTTCCTTTTTTTTTTTTTTTTTCTGCCTGGATGTATGTCTGAACATTTTCCTATTTTCTCTCAGAGAGCAATGGAGCCCACGCAGAGAGACCCTCAACACACCGAGATGGAAAAACACCCTGTCTGTGATGATCTACGGCGTAAGCTTTTGTGCTCCTCTCTCTCTCTCTCACTCTCTCTCTCTCTCTCTCTCTCTCTCTCTCTCTCTCTCTCTTTGACTTGGGTCCTGTTCAAGCTCAGCTCACAATATGTCAAAGTCACGCGCAATTCACGGAAACACATGTTGCCCATTGAACATCCCACACTGTCTGGGCCGCCTGAACACAAGCATCTTCTGTATCATCCTGCACGTTTCCATTTCAAGGTGGAAGCACTTCCTCACACGCTAATGCTCACGACGTTTGGACGATTATGGCTATACCGCAGCAATGGCGCCTCCTTAAAAGACAAATAACCGGGAGCTTGTGGATTCCGTGGCGGCTCCATGATTACGGTCGTTAAGAACGGGTTGCGTTCTTTATCGGAAATACTTCCACACATTCCAGACGGCGTCGGAGAGAAAGAAGGGATTCATAACACTCTCTATGACGCCCATATTCATAAATCATCATAACTGTCATAACTTTGTAAGTTGCCAGTGATTGCTTGTAACCTTTAATAATGCCTCATAAAACTCCTNTTATAATCATGTTATAATGCCATGTGGTGAGCCATACAACCTTTATAACTAGTAAGTATAAAACAGCTGTAATATTTCTTAATAATTATTTAAACGTTATAAACATTTTAAATGTCATCACTGAGAGCCACAAGTGAAGGTAATATGCTAAATTATTCCTCATTATAGGTAAGTTATAAGACGCTATTAACTTTGTAGTGTAATATGGAAACACACAATTCTGACACATTATTGAATTTTGAAAACTTTATTGACAAAATACAAAAGGAACGTTACAAATAGTTTCGTTGTGTTTTGTTCTAAAATGCGTGTTGCGTCGAGTTTAACGTTCGGAGACACAGGAAGCTTCTGCATCTCAGGTGCAATGACGTCCTTGTTATTAACATCATGCAGTAATGATTATAAACATTCGTAATGCGCTTATAAAGTCGTTACTATATATTTCAGTTGCTTTATAATTATTCACAGGTTCACAGGTTGTTATTAGTTATAAAGGTTATATATTATATATTGTTATATATATGTTTTTTATATATATGGTGTGCTACATATTATTAAAGCTTTATGAAGGGTTATTAAAGTTTTCCAAAAAATCATTACCAAGTTACAAAGCACAGTTATAATGATTTATGAATATACGCTTTATAGAAAGTGTTACTATTGGATTTTGGTAATTTGGAGCTACATATATAATAAATATCACACCTAATCATCATTATGATGATGTCTTTCATAAGTTCATTGAGATACAAAGTCGGTTGTCATGACACTTAAATGTAACTTGGAAACAGTTATAACAATCCAGTTTCAACAAAAATCTGCCATTTGACTGATCTTATGTCAACACGACATCACTGTTAAATATAGGAGATGATACCTGTTGGAAAGAGTCTTTAGAAAGTTTTATATTGCTTTATGTCAGGTGTCATAAAGGGCTTATTTAGGTATTACGTAGTCTTATGAACACCACCCTCAAGAAAAGTATTAGCAAGGTATCTAGTGTTTGTTTGAGAAATCTAATACAAACTAAATGAAAGTAAGTTTAACATTTCTGCTTATAACATGTTTATGAACACCCATAGCAATGCCTTTATACTGTAATAACAGAGGTATGAATATTTTCGTTGGACTTCAGTTTTGACATCACTAAGACTTTTTTATGAATAACTATGTCAGATACATAACACACTCAGGACGCATGTAAAAGATTTGCTAACACTATCTATGAAGGTTCAATATAATACACTATGAACACGTTTATATCATGTCATAACGCATTCATAAGGCATTACACAGATTGTTAAAACGCATTATACCTTATAGCAATCTTTATTATGCATTATGAAAGAGTTATGAGTAGAGTTCATGACGTTATTACCTGGAAGTGTTACCAAGTGATCTGATGGTATTTGTGTGAATCATAAGAAGCCAGTGTTATATCACTTATTAGTTTGTGATAAATTACAAAGTTTTGAACTGTTTGACAAGACTAGCGAGGTCTAGCTCCACGTCTCACTATTTCACGTGCCTTATTTTCTCTTTTTCCTTCTCGCACATGCACCACGCCAGGTGTTTCCAATAAATCCGAGAGGCCGGGGGTTTAATTGTAAGTGGCAGGCCTGAGGTTGGGATCCCTGCTGCGTCCTGTCGCCCAGCGTTGGACCTGCTGATGAGGAGGAGGGTGTGGAGGTGTTTTTACAGAACTAGTCTGAGAAGCGAAGAGAGAGAGAGAGCGAGAGAGCGAGAGAGAGAGAGAGAGAGAGTGTGTGAGAGAGAGAGAGACCCACCCTGTAGCTGAGGGATAGACAGAACAGAGAGGGGATTGTTTGCCAGAGCAGCTTGGGTTTGATCTGACAGCTTTGGAGCAGCGCAGTCAGTGCAACGCCAGGTTTTATTCCTGCAGATCTTAACAACATCATCGTGGCTGACAGATGAGATTTTTAGTCACTTTGGACTCCTCGCTGCAATTTACAATAAAGAACAGAATGCTGGAGTTCAGCACCAAGAGCTATTTACATTTCAACACTGAATTAGCCGAAAAAAAAAACAAAGTATTAATAATATAATACGGGTATAATAGTATAGTAGTGTAGCTGCAAATCGCAGGTTTTTTATATGGAACGTGATGCTTTTAATACAAACGTTACACTTTCTGTAGCAACAGATCGTTCATTGGGACTTTTAAAAGAGATTCAGAAATAAAAATATGCGTGTAATAGTTAATACGGTGCAACAATTATAGCGAAGGGG
>CM074950.1:25563859-25577807 GCA_037577455.1 Pangasius macronema
TATTTCAATCTGCTGCTGTAGGTTTTAATCATCGCAGGCATCATTTACAGTCATATATTCATACACAGGCCCGAGTGTAAAAGTATACGCCCCTCCTTACTCATCCGAGGCACTGGGATTGCAAGTCAAATTGATATAGTGTAGTTAAATAAGTATCATAAATTAATTTAATTTAATTTAATTTCATTTCATTTCATTTCATTTCATTTCATTTAACTTAAATTAATTTAATTTCATTTAATTTCATTTAATTTCACTTAATTTAACTTAAATAAATTAAAATTTTAATTTAATTTAATTTAATTTCATTTAATTTAATTTCATTTAATTTAATTTATCAATTTGACTTTGCAGTTAGGATATTTTTAATATCCTAAATAATTTGAAGGTCATGGTTTTTACATTTATTTTGATTTTCTTTCTTTCTAAAATTCTTACCTAAACCAAACAGGTTATAATGCATTCATAAGCCAGTATTCACATTGCTGAAATGATCTGTGAACATGCACTACACCTTATAACAACCCTTATGCTATAATGCGTTATGAATTCTTAACACAATGCATTATAAGTGGTGTTTTGTAATATAACGTATAGCCAGCACCAACCAATAAACATAAAAAGTCTTATAAAGTCTTATAAAGTCTTATAATAATAAAGTTGCATAATGTCTTATGACTCATTGGCTCATAGACACCAACCTGCATTGGAGCTTATTTTCCCCTCATTATACCACAGACATTATAATTATCATCAATCAATAATTAATAAATAATTAATTAATAAATATTTTTACTCACATCTCACTAATACAACTTATAAGGCATTATTATTAGGTTATAATACCATATGTCTGCTAGCAATCTACACTCAGATATGAAAGTATTATGCATTTATTCACTTACAGTCAACCTGTGCAGATTGAGTTTCTTTGGTATTAATGATGTCTTATGACCACTATTTATAATGCATTCTATTAATAATTTATAATGCATTATAACCATTGCACGCATCGATGTTATGATGCATTCACATGGCGTTAGACACACTGTTATAAATATTGGTGAAATGCTTTACACTTTATAGCTTTATTATGCAGTATGGATTGTTAACATGATGCATGTAGCGTTCATAACACATTACATAGCCAAGCCCCACTTTGCATAGCGCATTAAGAGAAGGTATAATGGTGATATAGGGTTATAAGCACTACTTATAATGCATTCTTTTTAACATTTAATAAACATATTGTTAACACTGCTGCAAGCTGTAAAGCCTTTTCATAAATAATTATAATGCCTTATGATTGCATTATAACATGTCATGAGTATAGATGATTATTCTTATGGCCTTCATAAGAAGTCTTGGCGACATAGTGTCTTACGACCACTAATTACTGCATAATGCATCCTGTTAACGCTTTATAATGCATTATGACCATAGCAATAAAATCTAATGCTTTATCATAAGTATTTATAACAATGTGTAATGTCTTATAACTACCTTATTCATTAATAATGTATTCATGAACGTGCTCATAGGTCACTATAAATATGGTCTTCATAGAAGTTCCTTTGGAGTTGGTCACATCATTTCTTATGATCATTACTTACTTATGGCATCTTGTTAACACTTTATAACGCATCATAACCATTGCTAGAGTAAGTCTAAATCTATGGAGTTTTTATAACCGTGCTTTTATAACCGTGTGTAACTTTCCTTTTAAATATATTATTCATAAATATTTATTCACGAATGTATTCTATACTATGACACTATACATATGGGCTTCATAGAAAGCGTTTCGTTTGTGTATGTCGGTGATGTGGAGCGATATTGAAGTATATTCTGGCTCACAGATCTGCATAAACGCCCTGCAGTGGCCCCTGTTTCAGTTATGACACTTTTAAACATTTCATGTAGTGTTTATGGCGTGTGAAATGCACTCTTGGAAACGATCCATTTCGCCACGCAGGAGGAGGCAGGCTTTAATTTAAATCCAACACATTTCACAGGTTCCTTCAAAAAAAAAGAAGAAAAGAAAGAAACCCAGGCTGTAAATATGATGTGAAAGCCAGATGCTGCGTCCAAACTGAGGCAGCGAGGGTTTGGGTTACAGACGACTGCGGCGAGAATCCGCGCCAACGACTTCGCTTACTGCTGAAGTCAAACACAATCAGAGCCACTCTGAGCAAAATGCACACCGGGCCGTAGTGAAATGCTAAATCACGTGTTGTGATTATTTGCCGTGAGCGACGTGGGCCGTGAGCGACGTGGGCCGTGAGAGACGTGGGCCGTGAGCGACGTGAGCGACGTGAGCGACGTGAGCGACGTGGGCCGTACGCGCGATCCTCACAAGCCAACAGGAAACACGGCTAATGCTACGGCTTATGATTAGCGTAAAATGGTTCAAACGACGCATGTGACATCACTTATGTGCTGCGAATGTTACTGGAAGGAAATAATGTTCTATTAATAAGGAAAACTCTTTATTTGAATTATTTTTTGCATATGTTTAATATTTTAATCACGTGATTTAATTAGCCATGCGATTAGCCTCAACAAGGCTAACATGGCTAATTTGTTTTCGCTTACAACTTATGGATTGGTGCAGTGTTTGAAAGAATAAATGCAATAAATGGATTATTGGCACCTTTCAGGAAAATAAGAAAAAAAATTAATATGTGTAAAACAAATAAAACATTCAGTGAATGATATTTTGAGCTTAAATATGCTGCGAATAAAAACGCAAAAAAAAGCGAATGAATGAATCTATTCAACTCCATATGTTTTGGCACCCTTCAGGAAAATAAGGGAAAAAAATGTAATTTTATAAACAATAAATAAAATAAATCATGCAATTAATTGTATTTTGACTGTATTAATCACTGTGTTTGGATTAAACCCAATATTTTTTTCCAAATATAAAAAAAAAAAAGAAATGAAATTTAAAACACTGAATACATTCAACTCCAGATGTATTGGCACCCTTCAGGAAAAGAAGCAAAAAAATATATATATATATAAAATAAATAAAGCATGTAATTAATGACATTTTGAGCTAACACTGTATATTTTAAAATGTAAAAAAAATAAATAAATAAATTTCAGAATGAATGAATACAGTCAAGTCCAGAATTATTGGCACCTTTACCATAAAGAAGCAATAATTATTGTGTAAAGAATATAGAATAAAAATAATTAATGATATTTGAAATTAACGTGGTTTATAGATTTAACACAAAACCTTTTAAAACCTAAAAAAGACTCTCAAGAATGAATGACTCCAAAAGTATTGGCACCCTTCTGGACAATGAACAAAAATCAATGTTAAAAATTATGTATAAAATCGCATTGTATAATATTTTGAGTTTAAATATTAAATATAAAGCAATATTTTTTAAACCTAAAAAATTAAAAAAAAAAAAATCCTTAACTGTGCATAAATGGTCAACTCCATAAGTATTGGCACCCTTCAGGATCAGTTCATTCCAGCAGTAAAATAATTTGCTATAACCTGTTGGACGTGCACTTTCTCATCATCATTTCTTTCTGACGTTTTTTTTTTTCCTGCTCAGCTGCACGTGGTTCAGTTCCCCGCTGCGTGAAATGCGAGGCTGAATTAATTGAGTTCTGTTACACTGGATTAGCAAGTTTGCATCTTTTCCATCTGCTTGTGCTGGAATTTGATTAACGATTTTATAACAATTACACGCACGGGATATATCGGCTAACGTGATCTGAGACATATGTTATAAATAAACTGTGCTAATCAATTTAAAGGGTGTTTTCTGTTATTAACGTTTACGTGAAGATCTGAAACACACTCCATCATTCTCTAATTGAAGCATGGCGGGAAGATTCGTATTAAGAGTTGAAATCTCCGAGTCTCCGGAGTCATTTGAATCCCTTCAGCCAAATGAATCAGTCAAAGAAGATTCATTTAGATGTGTTCGCTGATTCATTTGCTCAGATTGATGCTCTGTTCAATTCTTCATTGTTCACACGGGAAATATGGATTGCGCGACACACACACACACACACACACACACACACACACACACACACACACACACACACAAACTGAACATTATATAAATAAAAAAAATTAAACCTAACCTATTGATTCGATTGGATTAACTCTGACATGAAGTTAAACAGTTAATCATGTGCCATTGGAGTCAATCAAAAATTTTATTTATAAATGTGATATAAAAAATAAAAGAAAGAAAGAAAAATAAAAAATAATACCTTAAAGATGACCTTGCATTTATGACAAAGTGGATGTAATATATATATATATTTTTTTTTTACCATGGAGAAAAGCGATTTCACTCCATTTCTTTCTTTTTTTTTCTTATTTATCATAAAATAATAGGAAAAAAAAAATCTCCAGGGATCTCTGCAAATTGCCCCTGCGTCTGATTGCCCCCCCGGACCAGCACTTATGACGCCTTACGCCCTACTTGGTGTGGTCAGCACTCCATGAGTCCACTTTGAATTGCAAATCGTCCGGATAACTCAGAAATAACTCACGGCTTTATGTCACGCCCCTGTCATTTTTCTGCATTTGGTCACGTCGGGGCAGGTGTGAGAAGGGCTTCCCCTTATTGCTTTCGTCTCTCTCTTATCATATGTCTGCTTATTGTGGGAGAACAAAGAGTGGTAGAAAGGGAGGAAGAGGAGAAAGAAGAGGATAGAGAGATGATCTCTAATATTTCAGCATCACCCTGGTTCAGAGCATCTTGGCCTTTTCTGTTCACAGAGACAGCAGGATATCCATCAGGAAAAAAAAAATAAAGGAAAAAAGTTGCAAATGTTGCATGGATTTGTTTTTAAACTTTAAAACTGAAAACGCAGAACTATTTTAACACCTTCCGAGATTCGTTGCATGTAGAATTGTTATAATTATTATCTATATAGATAGATAGATAGAATAGAAAGTGATAGAAAGTGAATGTAATTAGTGCAGTTTTAAAAATCCAGGCTTTCTTTCAGAATAAAGCGTTATGATTCCAGATACCTCATTTCGCAGCAGCTCTATTTGACAGCATACTTTCATTTCACGATGGTATGCTTGAAAGAAAAAGCCCTATAATCTTCCCATTAGCTCCTAATCAGCATTTTTTTTCTCTGCTGCACGGATCATTCGTTTGCAAATTAGCTTGTTTCGAGATGTAGCCAATGTGGCAATTTCATGCTTTGACGCACTTATACCTAGAAGTTAATGAGGAAAATGTGTTGTTTTGTGGTGTGTTATTAGAGATCCAAAACTCTATTCACTCAATCGGGCCTGTGTCCTAATAGAACCGGGCCGAGTCATGTTCGCGTAGCTTGCGAGATTTAACCGTGATCATTATGAATATTAATCACTTTTCTGGAACAGGAAGAGGGCTGCCATCGTTGTTTATTTCCATGTTGTACGTTTTACACTAGTAACCAAATACAAACACATTACTTGGACTCCACAGATGATGTGTTTTAATCAGATACAAACACAGAGACGAATATGAGGCCCTCTGTTCATTTAACTTTATTAGAAAGCTTGTCAGAAAGTTTCACAATAGCTTCTTCAACAAAGAAAGAAAAAAGACACAAAGGAAGGAGGGAGGTTTTCACTTCGAATGCGAGTGAGTGTTTAGATATGAAGCTGATGGGACAGAGAAAGATCACGCTTCTTCAGTGTAAACAGTGCGTTCATTCATCCTTAGTAACGGCCTGGTCAGGGTCTCAGTGGCTTCAATTAAACTACTAGTTTGGTTATATTTTGAGAAACATTGAACAACATCTAACAACTAAATTTGTTAGTAAATGTTGGGGGAAGGTATCGACAAAAATGATAACTATGCAAGCAGGTTAAAAACATTATTTAAACATTAAACATATTTGAAAAGAGACAGGTAATGGCATTGCGTACAGCTCTGTACTACACTGTGTTAAATAAACCGAGTCCAGTCCTCCCTTGTCATCGCTCCCTTCTGAGACTGACCTTTACGGCAAACCGGATTACGCTACATGGGTTAGCTCGAGAATAACAGATCTACTGCTGTCTGCCTGGATCCTCGTATAATTCCCTGGCCCCTTTTTCATGGTTCACTTAATGCTGGATGAGTTACGTGAATTTATTTGTTAACATAAATAAAAGCTGCGGTTCATCCCAGAAAGTGGCTTAGCCTAAGCAATAAGTCAGTTTATAACAGTTCATAAATTGTTCATATGGTTATTTCAATACATAAGTGTTCATATGGCAACATAAGCTTAACAATGTTCATATGGCTTCATGAATAAAGATATTTAGCTTAGCTTCATAAATAAAAATATTGATATGGCTACTTAACTAATAAAGGGTTCCTAGGACTACTTAACTACACTGTGTTCATATAGCTACTTAAGTTCTTAAGTGTTTATAGGGATACTTAAGTTTATAAGTGATCATATGGATACTTAAGTACATAAGTTCATTCTGTAAGTCAAATGTACGTAAGGGTTTATATGGCTCCTTAGGTAGAAGAGAGTTATCCATAACTTAATAAGTGGATATGTGGCTATATTTGATTACATAAATAGCTACTTAAGTTCATAAGTGACTATTTACATTCCTAAGTGGCTACATAAGGTCCGTAAGTGTTCATATGGCTAGCATGAATGCAGTGTATTATTTAGCTTGATGTTACGCCTATGCTTAGTGTTAGTTATTATAACTATGAGCATTTACGTATACCGAATTAGCTTAGGCATTATAAGCTATTATGCGTGCTATAAACACATTTATAATTTCTGTTATGACTGAAACCATAAGCAAGGATTCCCCTTCGTGGTCCGAGACGCAGGTCAATGTCTGTGACGCCTCTTAATTACGACTGCGTCTCAGAGCAGGTTACGCAGAGAACCCGAGGAATTCACGCTAACCTACAGCCTAATCATTGCCAGCTTGTGAAGCACCGTTTCAGATTAGCTGTTATTAGCATGATGGATGGAGATATCACTCTCATCATAATAAATCTAATGAGCGGTTCTTCTCTCGCCTCTCCCAGGCCTGTGCTGGAAGGTGTGATCTTTAATTAGGGAGCTGAAGAAGAGACGGTGTTGGAGAACGGCGGTAATGGAGGAGTAATGAGAGGAAGAAGGGGTCAGTGCCTGGCCCTCAGCGTTTGCCATTTTGATTAATTCATTTCACTTTTTCTCTTCTTATCACCTCGAGCCTCCTTTGCTGGTTTTACGCCGTGGTGTTCAATTCAGTTAATCATTTTAACTGGCGTTTGAGCTATGACCGTACGAGGTGCAATTATTAGCAGAATTATTTAGCATTTTTGATTATTGCTGCGGTGTTGTTTTTCTTTTTTTATCTACCTTACACCAATATGATAAGGTTGTACTCCATAAATTAAAAAAGAGATCTATCCTAAATATGAGATCAATCTATCAGCTGTTGCGACCAACTCTTGCGACCTTTGACCTCTATACCTCAGGAGCACAGGCAGGCAAAGTTAGATGAGAATAATCCAGAATCAGAAAAAAACAGATGAGGGTCTAACACTTGGACTTAACAAAAGCACAGTGAGACTAACGGCAAATTAATGAAGGCACTATACAGGTGAACACAATCAGGAAACAAACCAATGACAGGACAAGAACAGAAAGCGAGAACAAGCAAGAGCAGAAGGTGTTCAGGAAACTGTGATAGAGGGTCACCATGTCATGAATTAACTATGGATAAACAAATCAATATAAAGAAAAAAAAATGATCAACTCTTTTCTTTTTTCTATCCTAATAGTCTAACCTAAGAGACCAACCTGAGATCAGACCATCAAAAGAACACGGTACACAAAAGCGCTTTCTCATGAATATTAACGTCATCTCACGGTACCTCGGAGCTCCGCCCTTTTACTGGGAAATGAGCAGGACCAATTTATTCAACTCAGTTTACGAGTTGAAACCTGAAAGCGACCTCACAAGATATTTTTTATAATATCAATTTAGCTCATTCGCAAAATTCTAAATTTCTCCTTTGGGGATTTATAAAGTATCAAGCTGCACTGCTCAGTGCTTTATTTTTTTTTACGCTTTAGTGATGGATCAGTGTTAAATATTTAGAAGCTGCTCTTCAGTTTTTTTTTTCCACCGTACGAGCATTAGCTGTCTGTATGTGTGCATAATATGATCCAAAATGAAGCTGTGTGTAAATCACTCTAATTGGGTAGTAAAGTGTAAGGAAGCTCCTTTAGTCACATCTCCGGTTGCACATTGGTGAGAATGGGCACTAAATAAGTGCCCCACAGTATCCTCGGAGCTCAGTTTGAACTCGCAGTGAACTGCAGGATGCGTCCCTTACTGCTATTCAGTATAATATAATAAATAAACAAATAAATGAATGATAAAAGAAAGAACGAGAGATGCAAAATCACAGGGAATAGAGCACGCTCAAACGCTAGACACATCCACATGTATAATGATGGGATCTCAGGCTGCTGGCTGCTGTTGGGAAGCACTTATTTGGAGTGGTAATTTTCCAGAGTGGAGCCCCGTCCTGGCCCCAGGAGTAAATCATTTGAAAGGAGCATTGTGGCTTGGGCTATTATGGTGGTCTTGGAGTGTTGGAATGGCTGTGGTCCCGTGCATTCTCCAGCATACATCCAGAAACGTCTGTGTGTGACTAGCATGAACTTTACAGCTGTGGCAGCCATGCGAGACCAGACCTTAAGGACTTCTTTTACTCCATTTAATCTCCTCAGAAGTTCTCATGCTGTGTGTATTTTACCAAATATGAATATGGTGTAGCGTTTGCTCTGCCATTTTAAGAAAGCGAATCAGTTGTGTGATGGAGGAAATTCGATTAGCTTGATGAGGTGCAGAAATGCCAGCTTTCTATTTCTGAACAATGGTGGGACGCCAGAAAAACCACAAAGCTGAGGAACACCCTACAGCTCAGATCAAATCCCTACCCGCTATTTGCCTCTTGTGTCTTGGAGCCAATGGGGAATTAACCGACCACATTCCCAAAGGAGGAAGAAACCGGATAATACGAGTCACTTCGGCTGATTTTCCAAACAGACCTAATGAGAAATTTGTACAAATCTGAGCACGTTAGGGGAATATGCTTCTGACCCCACCCTTAACCCTAAGCTCAACCTTGCATTCGCTTTTTTTTTTTTTTTTAAATGAACAAAGTATGAATTGTATGAACTTGTGAGTCCATGTTGTAATTTTTCAGGTGACTTGCACAGACAGCCACAAAACTGGAACCAAACCTCTGGCTCTGGGGAAAGAAAGAAAGCACTTCTTCTTATAAAAGAAAAATAGACAGCAGTAGACTTGAACAGATTTGAACAAAATTATTATGAAAATGTCAGGAAAGAAAAATGCAACTACTTAAAGTTTTTAATTTATTTTCAAAAAACAATGTTATGTCTGAATGTATTTTGAAAGCTTTTTATCATGCATAATTCATTTCTTAAGTTTACAATATAAGAAATGAAACACTCCACATCATGCTGTCAACAAAGGAAGAAAAAAAAAACAGCTATGTGATCGTGTGGTCAGAGTTGATCATTTTCCAATAACGACACGTCCTGAAGTGGTTTTCACAGCTGCACTACTTTCAGTCATGGCCTAATGGTCTGAGAGTCGGACTTGTAACCTGAAGGTGAACCTGAAGGTGGTGGGTTCGAGTCTCGNCTGAGGTGAGACCCTTGAGCAAGGCACCGATCCCCCAACTGCTCCCCGGGCACCGCAGCTAAAATGGCTGCCCACTGATCCGGGTGTGTGTGTTCACTACTGTGTGTGTGTGTGTGTGCACTTGGATGGGTTAAATGCAGAGCACAAATTCCTAGCATGGCTCACCACACTTGGCCACAAGTCACTTCAAAATTCAAATAAAATTCAAATTCAATTTCAGAGCTGCTGCTTTGGAAGATAAATCAACACCTCCTGACCAATGAGAATGCAGAATAGCTGTCACTCTGGAGTTGACATTTATACAGCTCTGATACCTGACTACGTGTTGTAATACAAAGGCAGGAGTGTACAGGCACGCTTCAATTATTTAACATATGCCACTTTATAAGGCCTCAAGACCATTAAAGACTTGCTTAGCATTCATGCACCACTACGGCACCTCTGTGTAATCTGCTTTTGTCCACTTTCTTCATTTCAGTGTCGTAAATGCCGGTCAGTTTAATTAGATCAGGAGCCGAGGTGCTTTGATAGTGGGCTTGCCCTCGTTTTCATATCCAATGGGGAATGTAAAACAACATACCCCGAGTCTCTGGCTGCTGAGGTTGACGTACCTAATAAGTGCCCCATGCAGTGGCTGCTTGCATTGCTCCTTTCCTTCACTTCCCCTTTCCCTTCTCGGAAATTTCGATACAAAAGCAAGGCAGTCGTGGAAATCCGTCACTAAACTCATAACGCACTTGTCATACGGACGTGCTGATTACTTTTACATTTGAGGTCCCACTATGGAAAGGGATGCATGCATTAGAGCGCAGTTTAATGATATCGAGGGCAATGGGGCCACGCTCATAATTACCACTGTAACCCCCCAAGGTCAATGAAGATCTGACCCAAGCCCACCAAATGATTATTTCAGACTAGTACCCAGAGACTTGGTGCTTCACTGCATGACCACAAAGTTGAACCAATTAAACACACAGGCACATATATATATATATAAGCAAAAGGGCTGCCATGTTCCCAAAAGTCCTACACTACAGTCATTTATTTCTGCTTTCTTCTAATCCACGCTAGGAGCGTAACACAAAGACACTATCTCTATCAGTATCTGTTTACTGCTCCAAATATCTGGGTACCTATATTCAGATTTAAATAATGAGTGGGCGTGGCCTAAACCTTACGAATCCTACCACTATACCCCCGGAAAACCCTGGAAAACACAGCAGAGTCAGCATGGTGTGTGGTGTGTGAATTCGGTCTCTGACAGCTCCTCAACCTCAGCTACATCATTCCAGTCCATACGACCGGAGTTGATCTCTATAACAGATCAACACTAGAAAACATTGAATCTACTTTTAAATCAACCAAGATAAAGGGGTAACTATAAACAAAATAGTAGCCTAATTTAAACCATCATGAGGGTCATGGTGGTTTAAATTAGGCTACTAGTTTTTCATCATCATCTACACATCGACATTCATCATCTAGCAGCTTCACGTGGTCTGGTATTCATCAGTAAATTGAGCTTGTTTGAAATATCGATAGAGTAAAGGAGACAAAATGAATGGGAGGGTGGAGTGTGTGTGTGTGTGTGTGTGTGTGTGTGTGTGTATGCAGCAAGAGATTTGACCAACTTAAAGTAGGAAAATAGAGTGGCTGTAATATATGTCTTGTTCTGGCTGGCTGTGTTTGCTCAGCTGTGAACAATGTTTGCCCACTGGATGGCGGGGTAAGTGACTTTCTGATGTACGTACAGGTCCAACGGGGACTTCGAAGGAACTGTTTGGACAGAAATATGTGGGAATTTTTAATGGAAGAAGAAAGAGGGCAACGCCTCAGGCGTTCCCCTCCCTGCCTATGTTTTATTTAAACCTGTTGGACTGATGCAAATATTAAAATAAGAGATATGAATGATGGATAATACTGTGCTTTAATAGAGGTTTATAAAGACAGTACAAAAGACACTGTGTAAATATTATTTGAAACCTTTCTGCAATATTAATATTATTATTATATAACTATAAAGTCCTGTATTTATAGTTAGCACTGCAAAATATTCATGTATGTTTAAAAAATAATGCTACATTACACTACAAAAGCTAGAGTGCACAGTCTTGCACTTTAAGGTGGTATATTTTATTTTTCGTTTATTTGTAATTTAAGAATTTCTAATTTAAGGGTAACGACAAGAATGGGATATCGACCTTTACAGCTTTCAATGTCTGTAGAATCGTGTAGAGTTGAAATTGAAATTTTAGCAAATCATAATAATAAAAAAGGGATATAAATTCCTCCATTTACCTTCGGTGTAGTACATGACACACCTCCACCATCTGCTACGGATGGGGATTTTTATCGACCTGACGATTCAAGAGACTTCACAAGACATCATCATTCATTCATTCATCTTCAGTAAGCACTTTAGCCTGGTCATGGTCAAAGTGGGTCTCAGGAACACTGGGTGTGAGGCAGGAACACAATTTGGACCAGACGATTGTCCATTACAGAACACCTAGGGGCAATTAAGAGTAGCTGATTGACCTATTGACATGTTGTTGTTATTATTTTTTTTTGGGAGATGAAAGGAAACCAGAGAACCTGGAGGAAACCTTTCCAGAGAACATGCAAAAATCCAAACATGCAGTAACTTGAGTTCAGGATCGAAGAAGGAACACTGGAGCTATGGGGCATCAACAGTTCCTATGAATTACAAAAGACTAATTTCCAAACCATATTAAAAAACCATGCCTAATTAGTCTCGAACGGAACACAGATAGGTCCATAATTTCCTGGTATTAGAGCAGCAGTCTGGTTTTGGCACGGCTTATCTTTAACACGAGCCATGTGACTCCTCAGTAAAAGCAAGGAGCCAAAACGAACACCAAATTGAGTATCAGATGAATGAAACAGGCAAGTGGCTAGTCCCTACTGCCTCAGAACCTAAAAGCCACTTGCACTGAATGACCACAGTGCTTATTACAAGCTGCAGTGGAGGGCATCATCGCGAGCCCTTGAGGTCTGGCTGACATGACCACATCCCATCTGAATGTGCTAATGATAGTTGTTGGGCTGTACTGACGTCACACACACACACAGCCAAGCCCCCACTGGAATTTCAGTGGTGGTTTACAAGGTCCTAGTTGCCTGAATGGTATTCCGCAGTTTGTTCATCTGGCAGGAGGCCGAGTGTCCTTCCTACAGCACCTTCCTGGTCCTTGAAAGGTCCTCTGGGAGTCTCAGGGCACTGGTAGCCGCCGGCTGCCCCCAGGCAGGGTGACCATCCTGCCAAAAGCCATCCCCTTGGTCTGTAGCCAACTCCTCCCTCCTTCTCGTATAGCCAAGTCCTTCCTATGCTCCTTCTTCCCATCTCTAGTGGTTTCTCATCTTTTCTAAGGATTAGTACTTCGGTACATTGCTGGTCAAAGTGACCTCTGCTGACAGAAATGGTCAATCTTGCGGAAACTTTGTTTGAAGGTGATGGATTGAAGGAAAGATGTTGAAAAGGAGGTAATGGAAAAGAATATGGCTCCAGGAAGTAAGTTGTCTGCCATTACGGATACATGTACTGGATATAAAATCTGTACAACTTTTTTTTTTTTTTTTTTTTTTTTCAGACACCACTTGGGGTAAACATGTACATATGGCCAAACGCAGCATGCCCTCAGCATGGCTATTGAAATTACCCTCATCTGTCCGAAGGGCTCCAGGGGCCAAGCGGTCCTTATTAACCTTTAAATGCCCTTTGTCAGGATGCTGACCTAGGGGTTGAACCCCAATAGAGACTCTTCTAACTTCTGTTTCTTCAAAATGTAACAATGAGATAAGTACCGTTAAACGGAAATTAACGTCAAGTACACTTATTTTAACGTTCATTTCCAGTTTGATATGGATTGGATTTGCAAATAACTTTTCATGCAAACGGTACCCAACTGTTATCAATTTGCAGTGAAATGATAAAAGAGCCACGATGGACTTTTATGAAATTATAAAAAGGATATTAGGACACACGTGTGTAAAATTCTCATGAATATGTGACACGACTGCGCCATCCATTATCTGTGAGAATCTCTAGTGACCTTCACCTTTTGATTCAATCTTTTCAGAGTACCGTGCTGCAATTATAAATCAATGCTTTATCCATAGCAACTTTTTATTTCTATAGTGTACAAACTCAAATTAAGCATTTTGTGAGCCCTTGAATGGTCATAATGTAAGGCTCTTCAATTTAGCAGAGCTGAAGATGTTGAGGTTCTCTTTGGGAGTGACGAGGTTGGA
>CM074950.1:25577848-25592319 GCA_037577455.1 Pangasius macronema
AGGGATAGGTGGAGAGTGATGATTCGCTGTGGAGACCCCTGAAGGGAAAAGCCCAAAGAAGAAGAAGACATACAGTAAGTACAACAGCATCATTATGTTATTATGCTATGTAGTGAGCATATAGAGTGATTAACCAAATTGTGCACATTTGGCTTAAAAATGTCCAATGTTTAGCTGCATCCTGACCAGAAACAGGAAAATGTAATTATGGATAATTGCATTTAAATCATGAATCTTTCAGATTTTACACTTAAAAGCCAATGCACAAGCATATGTGAAAATGAGATGAGAGTTTGGGACTCATGCTGCATCGAAGAATTGATTATTTTCCTCGTCTCTACCTTCCAAGTCTCTCTCTCTCTCGCTCTCTCTCTCTCTCTCTCTCTCTCTCTCTTTCTCCCAGTTGCTTTTTTTCTTCTTCTTTGCTTGTAGTTGTGTATGGAGCTCTCTGTGGGCTGGGGGTGGGGAAGAAAGTCCCTGTGGATGTCAGAGTACATTAATTCTCATCAGAACCCAGACGCTCTCAGGTGTGAATGGCAGCGAGCAGCTGTCGATGGGACTCTCTCAACCTTAAAACAGCTCATACATCATTCGGCACATTCACACACGACCGCTGTCACCGAGAGGCGGCGGACGCAAAGACGTTTTCTCTCAGCAGAAACCGTTGCCCTTTTAAAGTGCGCCGACTTTGCCTCGCCTTTTCCGTTTCACGCAAGCCTAAGTGACAGCTATCTTACGTGGCGATATGGAAGTTCAATCCGGAGATCTCACCTGGCAGTAGCACACGACCTGGCATTCAGTGTTTGCTACCACCTTTATTAGGTCATGATTATAAAGAACTATATCATATTATAAAGCATCCATAAAGTATTATACACATTGTTATATATATATATATATCTACAAATGCATTGCACCTTATAGCAATATTCATTATACATTATGAATTGTACACGATGGATTATAAGTAGTCCTCATAACATATTATAGCACCGTTACCAAAGAAACCAAGAACTTATGGTAAAATTTCCTATGAAGCTCATATGTATACCCGTTATAATGCATTCATAAGGCATTATTCACATTGTTATAATAATTTATAAAGGCATTACAGTTTATAGTAATGTTAATAATGCATGTATAAACTGTTGACAGTGTTATGTTATGAACATTTTAAGCAGTGTTCGTAACATATTTTATCAGTACTTATATGGTCATGTTAACAATTCAAAATGCGTAATAAATACACTACTAAACAGTTATAACACTGTTCAATGAATGATTTATAACATGGAATGAACATAGAAAGAGCTTAAATTCTTTGATGTTGATATAATGTCTTATTAAAAGTGCTTCTAATGCATTTGTCGACAATTTATAAATGCATTATAGACTCCTCTATAAACCGTAATATATTATAACAATGTGAATAATCCTGTATGAATGCATTATAACAGGTCATGAGTGTATTCCTAGGTCGTTACGCATGATATTAGGAATGTCATTGTATAGTCTTAAGCACAGAAACGTCTCATATCTTATCTTAAGAAGCACCAGCGCTTCCTGCACTTTCTTTTGTCCAACTAAATGATGTCCGAAGTTCATTTTCAACGAAGCGATCCTCGCTAGCCGACTTTTAATTGCCTCAAAGACGATTGACGGCAGGCTGCGGCCACTAAAGCCTGGACTCGGTCAGATCGAATCAATCACATTTCCTCTAAACACACAGCGTACCATGCGGCCTGAAGAGGCTGACCCAGTACGTCTGCCTTTTTTTTCTTTCTCTTTTAGTAATTATGCGAAATGATTTCTCCCAGTGTGGTTGTTACGGTTCCCAACAGAAACATATACAAATTGCTCATATCTGCACAGTGGTAGTGACGCTGAGCGCTCCCCGAAGACCAGACGGGAAACAGAAGATAATATGAGCTTTGGCTTGGCTATTAAAACCATTCGTTAAGGTTTTCACTCAGCTCCACAGGGCTGCCAGAAAGTACGCTGCACAGACAAGCTGTTAATTAATGCAGTTTGTTCCATGGAAGGATCAGGGATGAAGCTACAAGCCAGCGATCCTGTCCAAACCCCCCCCCCCCTTTTTTTTTCCCCTTCACTTTCAAATAACGGTTGTTAAAAGCCATGACAAGCCTAAATGCCTGTTATATGAAATTCAGGATACATAAAAGCTGTCCACAAGGATTCCTCTCTTCCTTGATCATTTTGTCATCGTGCTTTATTTCGTCTTTCCGTTCTCTAATTTTCCAATTCCTCATGTTTATCTATAGCTCGGACGCCTCCACACCACTTAATGCACTTACCAGACTTATAAAATATTGCCAAAGAAAAAGCGTCCATGTGTTTATGAAACTGTGTGGAAATACAGAGAAAATTGACCTTAGTACTTATTTTGGATTCCATGAAGTTTTTAAAGTAGGTTTTGCACTCGCAAGACAGTTAAAAAGATGGATTATGAGTTACGCACGTTAAAAAGTCCGACACGGATATGTTTTAAGAGCGATTCCGTAGCTGTGGTGCCATTTAGCTAAAAACAAATTCAAGTTTATTTTCTTAAAATATAAATTTTCTAAACTGAATCTAAGAAAACAGGCTTTTAAGTATTGAAAAAAATGCAGTCATCTAATTTTTTTCCTGAATTTGTTCTTAAATAAGTACAAGGATGACAGTTTGAAAGGATTTTAGCATAGAATTAGCAGATACGCAACATATGGTTAGCTAGCGTCTGTGCTAAGGATGTTAAGTACATTCGAAATTATTTACTTAAACATATAGTTTTTAATTAACAATTGATGCTCAATCTCTCGTTTGTGTAACAGGGTTGTACTTTCAAAGTCAGTCAGTATCACAATAATCGCTGAAAATAAAGAACTAGATTTCTTCTTCCCATGATCTTTAGGAAACTTGGATGATGCAGCTTCCTGTTGAACTTGTGGCTTCTGGAATATTCCACATATTTCCTGGGGTTCTGGGTTGAGTGAATGAATTAAAATGAACGTTTTCCATTTCCACAACTTGTGAAAATAAGATGAGATTTGAGAAGTAGTTTGATAATTACTGTTTTTCAAGGTGAAGTTTAGTTATAAGTAAAGGAGCTATAGATTTTGCAGGTTTTGTTAAAGGTTAGCGATTATGTGAAACGTGAATATAGGCTGCTGTGAAGGAAACGTTACCTGTGTGTAGAATAGATTTTATCTCAACTATATAAAAATATTTGTGGATGTAATATAAATGGCACATAAATGGCGTCCTAATCACGGAATCATCCTTAAATCACCCTAACGTCTGAAACAACGACGTAAAAAGGGCAAAGCATGAACTTTTGCAGACCTCTAAAAGTTCTCCACTTCTCCTGAAAGAAGCATATGGAGCTGGCAGGAAGCCAAATGTGTGCTAAACGCCTAGCTCGCCTTCTCACCTCTCTTCTCCACCACACCTGTTCCTGCCCTGTTCCTGTTGCCCTTGGAACATGGAGGTCCCTTGTGACCTTCATCAGGGTCAGGAATGTGCTCGCCATCCAAGATGACCAGAAGCCTGAAAAACAGCAGCGCTCAAAGAAATATAAAGTGTACAGAACACTGGATGTTCTGTTTAAAGTTCACTACCAGGGCATATTTCATTTTTTTGCCGTTTATTAATCAAAGGCTGACTGATGAAGGTCAAAATTTACTTCTCTACTTCGGTCCCATCTACAGAAGTCTTGCCTGAGTTTTCATGGTATGGGGGGACAATTTAAGTTCCAGAAATAACATATTGAACTACAGAAAACTAATCAACACCTTCTAACCAATCAGAATAGAGGAAGAATACTTCTGTAATCATGCGAGACACTGCTTTTGCAGAACACATCATCAGTGGTGGATTTAGATAAAAACCTGAGACCGTAACACTACAGGCTTGGAAAAGAAAACAGGATGGCTCAATTATAAAAAAAAAGAAGGACGCTGAGGACGAGGGCATGACAGGAAATTAGAGAAAAAGAAGAGTCAGAACATGATGAATGTCAGTCCGACTTTCACATCCATTGCTGTAAATGTCTTGCTCTGTGAAGAATGTTTCTTGATGGTGGCTTGGCGCAGAGCGCGCATGCCGAGTCCCATGAGGAGAGCACAGGAAGGGAAGGAGCTGGAAAGAGAGGTGAACATAGCTCCCTCAAGGTCACGCCGCAAATTGCGTGAATGATCTTGGAAACGCAGTCGGGGTTTTTTTGGCTTGCGTTCTGGAGCCACAGAGAGGCAAGGCAGCAGGCTGGAGTACCGTTCTCCTCCGAAGACCCACTACAGGAACCTTTATCATGTTACAAATGAGTAATTATGTTTGATAGAGTTTCTCTCGATTTCTACGGATTCAGTTTAATTCTGTTTATCTCTACCTTCGAGAGGGAATTGTCTCGACTGCCAAGAACAATTCTTGGCACTGAGCTCTATGGTAAAATCACAGGGAAATGTGTCTAATGAGGTTGGCTGGATCTTGAGCGCTGATATTGGATGTGATTTTATGTAATGTGCCGTGAAGATAATCTCCTGCTCTGCCTCAGAGATTGTCCTGCTGAATTAGGTAAATTATAAAGGTTTTTGTGGGGCACTCTATTAAATCTGTGGATCTTTTCCAGTGGTGTTGGGATGTCAGAGAGAATCATCTTACAGTAAAAGATCATTTCCAGCATTCATTTCAGTATTTTAGACCAGTGCTCATAAGGCTACTTAACACCTACACAAGCCTTTCATGGCAACTGGAATAGGTCTACACAAAATCAGTACTTAATGGCAATTTTCCTAAGGCTACAAGACACCTACATAAGCCCTTCATGGCTAAAGGTATAAACCTACATAAACAGTTAAACAGTTATAGACTAAATAAGTACTTAAGGCCAGTTTTCATGACACCTACATTACACCTACACAGGCCCTTAATGGCAACTCACATAAACCTACATAAACAGTTAAACATTTATACACAACACCAGAACTTATAGGAGCTTCAGAATTATTTTCATAAGACTACATGACACACCCATAAGCCATTCATGGCTAAAAGCTTAAACCTCCGTAAACAGTTAAACACCAATGAGAATGTCAGGGCAGTTTTTATAAGGCTTCATGACACCTACATAAGCCCTTCATGGCAACTGCCACAAACCAAAGTAAACAGTTAAACAGTTATAGACAAAGTCAACAGTTAAGGGCAATGTTCATAAGACTTCATGACACCTACATAATCCCTTCATACTAATTGGCATAAACTCACATAACCAGCAACACTTTTACACACAATATCATAACATATGGGTGATTTTTCAAGGTTACATGATGCCTATATTAGCTCTTCACAGCAACTGGCATAAACCTACATGAATAGTTAACAAGTTATACAGAAAATCAGTACTTCATAAGGCTATGACACCTTCATAAGCCCTTCATGGTAACTGGCACAACTTACATTAATAGTTAAACAACTGCCATTGTACTACATTATTTACTATGAAAATCTATGCCAATGTCATGACACCATAATAACAGGGTTGTGTAAATTTTCTGTGACCTAAATGACCAAGTCAGCCCCAAAATATATCCTTTTCTGGGGCAGTTGTGGTCTAATGGTCTGAGAGTCGGACTTGTAACCTGAAGGTGAACCTGAAGGTGGTGGCTTCAAGTCTTGGGTCCGGCAGAGATTGTAGGTGGGGGAGTGAATGACCAGCGCTCTCTGCCACCCTCAATACCACGACTGAGGTGAGNGCAGAGCACAAATTCCGAGTATGGGTCACCATACTTGGCCACAAAGTCACTTCACTTCACTTCACTTCACTTTAAAATACATTGTTATCAAGGCTTTGGAGAACTTTACCCAAGTTCTTGTAACAGAACTGATGCTCAGGGTGGAACTTGCTTAAGGGCAGAACACGCTCTCCAGCTAGAAGGGCGCCTTGAAAGACCAGATCTATCTTTGCTTATCCTGTAACACCAAGTACTTAAAATATTCATTTGTCACCATTTCTGACAATAGCCTTCAAACAACGGTGTGTGTGTGTGTGAACGTTTCGCTCAAGAGGTGTGTCCGTCAGGTAATTAGGTGAGTGTCGACGTACCTGTGTGGTACCTCATCCAGATGTCTGCTTCCAGTCCAAAACACATTTTAAAAGCATGCTGGACAGTGTCATTTAGAAAGAACTGAACATCATATTTCAGCAAAATCACCCATATACCTTTCCACTCATACATTTCTGCATAATTGTTTGCATATTACAGAAACATTTCAAGTCGTATGTTCCAATGTCTAGTAGAGAATGTAGCAGCCTAGAGCAGCTAAATATACAATCATATAGGGGCACTGGGAGTGTCATAGTGAAATGATAATTTATTAGTTACATTCTTTAAGAAAGATCACTCACAAGGTCATTTGACCATATGACAAAGTTGACACCACATGTAGTACGTCAAGCTCTTACTGCCAATCTGGCAGCTGATATCCAATGTCCCAAAGGATTATTTCAAGGCTTTTGTACAAAGGACTAATCCAGTACCCAGAGTTTGTTTTGGAGGTTTTCCCCACAGAAAGCCTGATGTATATTTAAGTTTTACATGTGGAGGAAGGTAATGCAATTATTACCAGAGTAACCCTGAGATTTTAGTTCCATTCAAATCCATTCATTTCAGTAATCTTTATGGACTGCACTTGCATGCATCTGGAAAGATTATGCCATGTTTTTTATCAATAAAATGGCCAGTAGAAATAACTCCAGATATATAAAAGACACCCCAGGAAGTGCTGGCATTTTTCTGTTGTCTCTCACCGAAAACCAAAGAGAAACCAAGTATCAGCGAAGTTTAAAATGCAGATCAATAAACTATATACAACCTTTATAAGGACGTGTCAGAGAAGCAACAATTTCAGGAGTTTAAGGTAAGTTATGGAGATTCCAGCACATTGAGATTTCGGACTACATACATGTTATAGTCATGTGTCCTACTAATGATCAAGAACAACAGATCAGGCTTGGGATAGTTGATAACGAACTATCTAGATGTTAGTTAGACAGCTCAGCCAATGATCGTCTCTTGGAAAGCAATGGATAGCTACAGCAAGGCAGCATCTATAACCAGTATCCTAGTTTCTCTACAATACTGCATTCAGTATCCCAGTTTCTCTACAATACTGCGATCAGTATCCCAGTTTTGCTCTTTATGACAAAGCTTCACCCTTACTTCAGTGTTTAATCTCATGTGGATACTGTAGATTTGTACCCAAGAGCTGCTGCTGTAATCCTAAAGACTCTCCCAGAACTCTTAATCACAATCTGCTCATAGTGAACATCCTGTAAATGCACTTACTGTATCTCTATTCTCTTCTACACCTGTATACTCTAATGATTTCTACTCCCACTATTCAGTGTCATTTAGGAGATAACAAGTTCCCTTTCAAGTCTGGTTCCTCTCGAGGTTTCTTGCTCATGTCGTCTCAGGGATTTGTTCTTCACCACTCTCACCACTGGCTTGTACATTATGGATCTTCATCCAGATTTCTGTAAAGCTGCTTTGTGTGTTAAAAGCACTAAAAGCATTTTCTATACTGTTTCTTTGTGTTTGTACCATTTCCCCAAATGCTTTCTTCCATATGAAATCTAAAAACAACAGGTTATGACTGGTCATTTGAAATTTCAGTCCAGTAGCATCTTCTTGGGAAAGTAGGAAATTCTTGCTCAAGCTAAGTGACAAAAACTATCAGTTTCTCTCCCAACAACAAGAAGTCCAGCTTCTGAGGCTCCCCGTTCGATAGCACAACGCCTAACACTGCTACATGATCATTTAACGCTCGGTGATCTTTCCCTGAATGATCTTTGTCTCCTTTTATTGTTTCTTCATAGAGCTGCTAGTGTGACTTGGAATACAGCCCAGTACCAGTGTGACCACAGTCACAATATTAAATATTAAAGCTAAGACTATTCTTCTCAGCACTCATCTTGTAAAACGACTGTTACCTAATACCTCTTCCTGTATAAAGACTATTCAAGGCCACACTTGCAGACTACTATCTTTTTCTATCCTCTTTCAGAAATGAAGAAAGGATGAATAAAGTGTGAAAGAAAATTTAACCATTTCATGCATAAATTAAGCAAAAGCATATTTAGATTCTGAATTGACTTTTTCTAAAAGACACTTACTGTATATTAAAGATAATAATTATACATGAATTGCCCATGTGTAGGAATATCATGATGATAAAACCTTATACCTGAAGAAAACGGTTATTTCCTTAATTCTAAGGTCAGATTTTATAAATTACAATTACTGGTTTTACTTCTAATCATAACAACGAACTACCTGCAAATTTTGGAGGTAAAAAAGTCTTCAATTTAAAAAAAAAAAAAAGTTTAGCAACTGAAAGCTTTAAAAAAGGTGTCCATTGGAGTCTGGCACAATTTGTTTTATTATTTAATTTAGAGAATAGAGAATTTTATAAAGATATACCAGAGAGGTGCTGCATTGAGAATGTAAAAATAATACTAGAGGGAGCACTAGAAATCAGAATAATGATTTATGTTAAGTTGCATCAATGATTTGGAGATGAATTATATCCTATATTTTCTTAAAAACAGTGATGCAAAACTATAAATATCAGTAAAACAGAAGAGTGCCTTGTTTTCCATTGTAAGTTCTTTTCATTTCAGTTCATGTAGGTCCCAGCATGAGAAGGGAAATCCATGGGAGGAGGTTTCTCATAGCTGGGTGTAGATGGACCATGCTAGTGTAGCCACTTACAGACCTCTTAAAGCACTCATTTAGTGTGGCGTTATTTTCTCAGGTGGTACCTAGTCCTCTTAAAGTGAGCCACGAACTGCATCTTAGCCTGGAGAGAGAGAGAGATATTAAAGCCTAGCAAATAAGATTAGCACTTATACTAATTTTAGGTTTTATCCATCCAAATTGGGCAACCATAAGGGACCTCACAGCGAGAGTGCACACTAAACAAAAGGCAAACACCCTTCAGAGAAATTACACACCATTTGGGGCAAGGAGCCACATTCCACAATTCCCTTCCCAGAGGTCCGTTACCAAATCAACAGAGGAGGGAGGGAAGCTGAAGACAAGCCCAGCGTTGATTGATGAGCTCATCAACATCATTTATCCAGAGGCGGCGTGTGGTGGAGGCCTCCATCTCTGAGGGTGTGTGTTTGGCTGGACTGCTCCACCGCTCAGCGGGCACGGGCCAGCCCTGCTTGCGTCCCTGCGGCTTAACCAAGCATCCCATGCCGGCTACGCCAGCGGAGGGAGATTGATTTTGGCTGAGGATTGAGTGGAGATTGATTAAATCAGATGAGATATCACAGGAGGATTGACCATGCGGTAACCCCTGAATGGCCTTCCTGCCTTTGCCAAGCATTAATACTGACGAAAACCTGGAGCGTGCAGGAAGCATTTTCATTGCATGTGCAGAACATTAGAAATGATATAATGTGGAGTAACTGAATGTCTGCTGCCTTATTCTGAAATATGTTGACATGGATATGCAGTCCAGTAAGTAACATTTCAAACCATGTTGCCACTGTATTCGGTTACCATTTGATTTGGATTAATATCATTGTGGATATCAACAATGAGCTCTTACCACGCCACATGTCTCACTCTATCTCCTCTCACTTTACCTTTTACTCTTCATTTTCTACCCCTCGTGATCTATATCACTCCCACACGAAGGTCAGGGCTCTGGGAAATGAAGAGGGTATTTGGTTACATGCTTCCCAACATGTGTCCATTCCAGATTGCTCACTCCATGTTGGTCAGGAAGAAGAAGAAGAAGAAGAAGAAGAAGAAGAAGAAGAAGAAGAAGAAGAGGTGATGAATCACAGGGCCCCATGGTCTCATCTTGCACCTCCATTGATAGATGGGACAGGTCCGTTCACATTAGGACAGGAGAAGGAGGAAGAATGATGAGGTGGAGCCTGAGCAGGAGGGACACTGCATTGATAAATGAGCAGGAAGAATCATGAACCTGGAAACATCTGGAGAGTAAAGATGTAGACACAGTGCTCAAAACATTTTCACACTGTCACGTCTCAATTTGCACCAGAAGATGTTTTCAGAATTTTAGGAAACATTTAGAGAACAGGGTTTCTGGGAGCTTGGGAGGTTTCATGGTTACCTAACCCTAACCCTAACCCTAACCCTAACCCTAGGGTTATATTAATGTTATATTAGCGTTTCTATAGCAACAGCTCATTCACATGGACTTGTACTGCTGATGCTCTACATAATTTAGACTAAAAACGAATTATTTTTTTAAAATGTTACAAAAGTGTACATTTCTGGATTTGGTGAAGTTTTCTGTAAGGAGATGGTTATTTAACATTTATGGAAGGAGTCTCCAGTGTCGGTGCTTTGAAGCAGTCAGTGGTAAAGCTGTAACTTTTTACAGAAAGGTTTATGCTTTGTGGTTTCTCGGTAATATTACAAAGTGTATTTTTTTTCGTTTTATTAACTTCAGAAGAGAAAAAAGAGAGGCTGGTGATGGAACGACTGATTATAGTTGCTCATTTGTTTCGTAGACGTTCCACAACATTAAATGTAACTATAAACTAATAAAAATTATTCATCTTGCCATCCCATTGTTGATTATTTTCCTGTTTTATTGCTTACGTAATTAGAGCCAGGCTTTTATATTATTGAATAATGATTGCAGGCACTCAGACTTCTCAGCTTTGGAAGAGTCTTGGAGACGTTTTCTCATTTTTATTTGGCACGCTCTGCATCATCACGAATCATATCTACAAGGTCCAAGCACATGTCAGTCAAATGCAGCTCCGGGGCCAACTCAGGAACCTGTCAGTCCTAACCTACGTCCTCACACTCTCCCACAAAACCCCTCTCCCCTGCTGTTTGGATCGATTTTTCCCCCTCCGCTTTGATTCCTCTTTCCTTCTCTTGCCGTTTCTCTGCACGCTCACTGAGCTGCTCGGTTCTGTTTGCTCAGCTGCTTGGCTTATTTACCTGAGCTATCAAGGAAAGTCTCCTCAGACAAGAGGGGAAAAAAGGAGTGAAAAAGTGAAGGAATGAAAAAAAAGGTGAGTGGGGCAACGCCAAGGCCTACCAGAGAAACAGGAAGCAGGAGGGCTAGGCTCTGTGAAAAGACAGTGCAGTTAAAGCTTTGGTGGAACTCCAAAGAAAGCACCAGCGTGGGGAACCTGAGACCGAGTCGCTCTCAGTTTGGCAGGAGTGTTTCCACACAGTGCTACATATTTCTTTCTTCTTCTCTTTCTCTGTAACTTATTAACTCTCAGGTTCTGTTCACTACCTAGAAATGGACCTCCCATTTTACCCATCTGTTTTCACTTTATATCAACACAACCGTAGCGTTTATTTTAAAATATATCACAATTAGTAGCTTTATAAAATTATAGATTTTTCACAGAACTGGACACGAAACTCCTACACATGCATGCGCTATTAGTACATTCATGTCTTACTATTATTCTTCCTGTTTTACCATCTTTAAATTTTACTTACTGCAGTAAAACTCATGGATTTACAGAATTAGGACTACTTTTCTGACAGCAATCTAGTGTTGCACAAATTGCAAATGGCCTCAAAAACTGTAATGTAGAATTCCAAAAAACGTAATAAATGCTTGCAGTGTAACTCAGTGGTCCAGAAATGTAATGTTCCAAACATTCAAACTAGTAACCAGAAAAGGTTTTACATTAGATTCCGAGGAATTTTTACATTAGAGTTCAAAATTATGATGATTACGATCATTAGTAGCCAAAAACCTCCAAAAACCTAATCAATCTAGTGTTCTAAGCATGTAATCTAGCGGTACAGAAATGTAATCTCCGTAATCAAAAGTGTAGTTTGTTTGAGAAATGTAATCTAGTGATCCAAATAGAGAGTTCTGAGTTCCAGAGTTGAGATCTGGCCAGAAGATTGCAGTTGCAATCAAGATTTATGAAAAAGTTTTTCCAAAACTGCTTTTGTAAAATAACAGATAATAAATGAAAGCATGAATTATAGAAAGAAGGAAAGAAAGACAAACAACCCAACCCCCCGGTTGTACTTCATGGTTCCTTGGGAATTTCCCAGAATCACCACTTTTAGAACCATGACTTTCCAGCTTGGGAAAAATAACAATTTCATGAAGTTCTGTTTAATAAAATATTAAACCCCATGGTCTTCCTCTTTCTGTGGGAACCCGATGACGAGAACATCAAGACGGAGAACTTTCGCTGACTGGTTCATACTGGGCTCAGCGACTGTTTTTAGTCTTGTCTTGTAGTGTGGGAAGAGCTACACACTGCACCTGTGGCTGAGCCTGGTCACCCAGACGCTGGCCTGGAGATCCCCTGGCACATCTCCACGTTCACCACCCAGTCTGGACTCCTAACCCAAGGTCAGAAAAACCAGCAGCCTGGATGTGACATACAGTAATAAACATCCATTAACCTCCGAAAAAAAAATCCCATAGCATCATAAATAGCGCAAAGGAACAAACCTCAACGCACACAGTATATCTGAAATCTCCAATGTTTCCCTCAGGCGTCACATTTCATTAGCCTTATGGCAGGCACATGCAGCTCTACATATGTACTACGGATACGTACGTGTAGTCTGCAGACCTTTTTTGTTTATTGTATTTGCTGCAATATGTCAAGTCAATTTGCTGCCCATGTCCACTCTCATATCCTGTAAGTCAAGATGCATTTTTTCCTTAACCTAAGATAGCTGTATGGAATAAACATTAGTGAAACCTTATAATCCAGTCGCTTAATACAATAAGTGTCTGTGTAGAAGAGTGACATCAGCTTGTTTACTGGTGGCAGGAAAAATATTATGCTGTTGTTTTAATTGGTTGGACGTACTCCTGGGATTCATGGGGATTAACCAGAGCTGCAAAAGCAAATGAACTGTGAACTGAAAGAGGTCCAGATGCAAGAAAGAAAATGTACACACACACACACTTATAGATTTCATGCATGTGCTTAAGAATGATTTCCTTAACAATTAAATTTCTGCATTTTGATTATAAGGTGTATACCAAATGCTAGTGTTTGATAGAAGAAGCATTATTAGCATGCATTATAATGAATGATTGTGAAGAAGCATGTTGTATCTTTGAGTTATTGTGATGTATGTACGCTATAAGCTAATTAGTGGTTAGTGAGACAGCTCCAGGTTTTGACTCTGATCTTGGGTTACTGCCTGTCTGCATGTTCTTCTGGTGTCCATGTTCTCCAGTTTCCTCCTTCTGTTCCTCCTAAAGCCTTATGCCTAGTGTTCTTGAGATCTGGCTCTATTTACCTCCATCTTTAACATTCAAGCACAAGTTTTTCTGTGTCAGCTGTGGAACAGGAACCTCGTTATGTACTATGGATTGCATTTGGATAGAGAGATAGACGGATGGATTGGGTTTTGTGAATGAGTCTGGGCCTGAAGCAGACAATGCATCAGGCAAATAAGATGACATCTGGTTTGTTTTGCTAATTGAGGCAGATGTTGTTTTAATCCTCCACCTGGTCTCAGGGCTTTGTTATTCCTTATGTTTTCAGCACCTGGCTACATATGCATACCATGAACTTTTGACCAAGACCAGGCAATCTGGTCTTATTAAGAAGAGGTGAAGGAATGGATTATACCAAGTTCCTCTGAGCATTGGGGATTTAAATCAGACATTTGAAGGGGCAATACTAAGCCTATGTTTGAGAGGATCACACACACACACACACACATCTTCTCAGCAGCAAAGGCATTCACCCCCTGATGGATATTTTCCAGTTCAGCTAACAAGGTCTGCACTTTGCCGTCTGGGCTCTGCTTACTGCAGAGACAAACGTTTAATGAACTGTCTAACATCTCGGTCAACAGACTCATCATTTACGCATCCCGTGTTCAGAGTGTCTTGGTGTCAAGGCTGCCATCTTGGGCAAGGGCTCTGTAGCTACAGGGGTAAGATGCTGGGTTTTGTGCAAATGAGACTCTCGTGGCTAGGTTTAGCGAGATGAAGAATGATGGAGCCGCGGAGGTGTGAGCAGTGAGGCTGAACACTAGTGAGCCAAAGGTTTGGTGCCCCAGGGCATCCACACTGCCTCTAGAGCAAATGAGCTGCCAGCTTTATCTAATGGAGTCATAATTGGTGATTAGGCCCAAATAGAAGTTGTGCAGACAGAGTACCTTAAATACCACCTTGTGGCGTTCTGTAAACTCGGGCTGGAGATCTCTATGTTGAATCCAATATTACTATGTTAGATTTGAATTGTTGCTGCTATTCGTTGACAAAGTCCAATAGTAACATTAATATGAACCCTGGGAATGTTCCTTGTATTCAGACTGGGGTTATGCATATGCTTATGATTATGATTAAATTTCCTGTCTGTACTTCATGCCTCCAGGGTTGCCAGATTTTTCTTGAGTAGAAGTGTCTGAGATGGGGTTTTTCATTAAACACAAAAACTGTGAGACAGAAAAACTGTCAGC
>CM074950.1:25592419-25604080 GCA_037577455.1 Pangasius macronema
ACCCGAGACTCGAACCCACCACCTTCAGGTTCACCTTCGGGTTACCAGTCCGACTCTCAGACCATTAGGCCACGACTATACTGCTATTAGTGTATATTTCTGCGTGAATAGTCCTAATGGTAATTATCAGGTTCATTCTAACAATATGGCTTCCACCATCAGTATATGAAAGCTTCTAATCTAGCACTTGATCCAGCACATGATATTATTTTGCATTTTATTTTTTTTATATGCGCACCGACGGTTAATGAAGCCATAAGATGATAAATTGATTTTAACATTGGCCTTGAATGGTATTCCATAGGTGTTTTTGAGTGAATTTATGCTAAAACATTTAAACATGACATATTGAGGTTAGATCAAACGTTGTCAGACTGTGGTTCTGGATTTAATAACGCTCCTTATTCAAGCTGATATCACACAAAACCAGGTCGAGCACTGTGTATAAATGACCTCTGTTTTAGACAAATTCTACCACATATACACAAATCTCACATAACTTTAGTTAAGTAGAGCTTAAGTTTGTAGTTAGATCTGAATACCAGTGTGTGTAATTTCTCTATTAAATCCTCACTACACATGCTTAACTTAACTCATGATATACCCCTAGAGAAACTGGTTCTTCACCTCCCAGAGTGGGTTCTACTTGAAACCCTCTGTTGATCCTTTAAGAGCTTAAAAGCACAAATCAACATGAGTGTACTCTCTTATTTGCCTCCATGTTTAACATACAAGCACACACAAAGGAGTTCTGTCTTTTCTGTACATTTTTGATAAATCCTCTTTGAATGTCAGCAGTGGAACAGAAACCGCACTATGTACTATGAATTGCACTTGAACAGACGGATTGATGGGTGGATTGGGTTTTGTGAATGAGTCTGGGCTTGAAGCAGATAACGCGTCAGGCAGATAAGATGACGTCTGCACACAGCGATGACTGCCTTCTTTCTGTCTGCTTCCTGTTCTGATGCTAATCCTGTGCATTAGGTTATTTTTAGACAGCGCAGGATGTGAATAGGCTGTCCTGTCTCACCTTTCATACAGCAGGTCATTTTAGTCCTCGCTTGCTCTTTGGTTCACGGCACTCTTTTGTGCCAAGAGCTTGACTCAGAGGATAAATGATAGCGTAGCTAATGAATGGTTCTCGGTTCACTTTCTCTTTAGCGAAGTGTGTCCAAAGATGTACAGAGCTTTGAACTTTCTGTTAAATTTCGAATGACAACATAACGTTTGTTAAAAATCAGCACCTCCAGGGCTGACGCTGTGGTTCTTTATCAGAAAAAAGAGTGACAGATGAGACTGTTTAGGTGAGAGATGAGACCTTGCCCATGGTGGGATCTTGGGATCTTAATCTTCTTGGTTTTCTTGCATACTGCACTCAGCTCTTAAAACCCAACAGGGTTTTAGACTGATAGTACTCTTAGTCCCTGACCTACTGAACCAGTTTGAGGATGGATTTATTGATAGAGACTTCCAATCATTTCCAACTTCCCAGTAGGAAAGATCCAGCTTTCCAACTCGACAGAAGACGGAGTTCCCGAGACAGAATATTCCGAGTTCCCAGTTGTTGTGAATGCAGCATTATTCACGGGTGATGGAAAAAGATCATGATATGACAAATGGATTTGTTCAGCAGCAACAGTGTTAAAGTCACTGTAACGGTCTGTAGTGGTGAAGCCAGGAGCTCAGTGGACAGAAGCTCCCTGTTTACCAGCAACATGCTGCATGTTAATGCAAAACTACAGAAAAAAACTTTAGAGAAGATTAAATCTTTTAATCTGATTGCTGGAGAAGACTGATACCAAACCCTCCAACTGTTCTTACTTTAGCTTTGACAGCTGTTTTAGAAACTGGGCTTTAAAGAAACATAGGTGGAGAAGAACTAGAAATCCAATTTGCTCATTGATAAGAGTGTCCCATTTCAATCCTGTTATAGGGATTATTCTCTGTACAGATACCTTTTTATTAGGCTAAAGCACACAGCACTGCAGGGCTGGTGTTCCAGCATAAAGACCAACGCTGTTTAACCCTGTAGCATAGTGTAGATGGTTTACTGTGGAATTGAATTTAGTTAAGAGCGCTCATGACTCGATACCAGAGCTGAATGAATGTTTGGAGAGAAAAATCAAGACTCACTGCTGAGGGGCATCTCGTAGAAGAACAGAACACACCCAGAAATGTTTCTTGGGTTCTTCTGAATTCATGTCACAGTTACCCATTTTGTACGACAAATGTCATTATTTTCTGTTCTAGATTAGACCCTGTCGTTGTTTTGTTATCCGTCTGTGGCCACCTGTTCCGTGTCAGCCCTCGACTAATTTGTTTATGTATACTGCCACAATATACTTCGCACCTCTTTCATGTTTTGTTTTGAATTCATGACATGTGCTTTTTGTTTACATTGCCATGTGCCTGTATTTTGACCCTGTCTCCACCCCGTCTCGTCATTGGTCTCTTACCTAGAGTCTGAACCTGTCCTGAGTTTAGCCCTAGATCAATTTGTGTATTTATACCCTTATATTGCTTTCTATTTTTGTGAAGTCTTGTGAAGTTCATTGTTAAAGTGCATGTCTGCGCCTTAGTTTTTCATACACTCTGTTGTTTCAGTGTATTGTTATGAAGCGTCCTGTGTCTCATTGTACTTCCAGACTTTGACCCTCGCCTGTTTCCCTTGTTTTTGAACATGGATTATCCTCATATAACCACCTGTGTTTTACCTGCTATGAACTATGGTTACGATTCTCGGATTTGCCCTAATAAAGCACATGCTCACCACACGTTGCATTATCAAAGAGGCTAACTGAGCTCGAATTATTCACTCATCGCCATTGCTTATTCTATCAGACAGAAGCATTTCTCCTGAATAATGACCCTACCATTGATGCACTACATTGTCGGAGAAACAGTCATCATAACTAACAGTGAGGATCATTTGAGTCGTGCTATGAACAAGCTGTTCCGTGAAAGCATCCATTCTTTATCTTCGACATGCCAAATTTGCTCATTGAGAACTGCCATTTCATATCAGTATGATGGCCCTCTTCCCCAGCACTCATCTTTGAACAGCAGGGCTGATGGACTAGTCCTCAAATTGATTCAAACACATGCATAAAGATCAGTGATTCTTCCGATACAGACTGCTTATTGATTTTTAATATGAAAACCCCATTATACAAACAGTAAAGGCAACACAAAAAAGGCAGGCCGTCCTTTGCATAAACCCTCTAATTGAATTTCCAGAGCCCGCGGACTTACGTTTTCTTTTTAATTAAATCCAGTGCTTTTTTTTCTTTAAGTGTTGGGGTTTAATTTGCATGCAGTGAAGTAGGTCCTGTCCCACATAAAGTGCCATTGATCCTTATTAAAGCACACCTCTGGGCTTGCCCAGGACTAATGGGGGGAAATTAAATGTGCTCATGTTGCATACCTTTATTGCCCCGCATGATGGGATTAAGAGAAGTGCAAAAACCAAAGAAGGAGGTAAACAGAGAGAGCAGGCATGAAAATTAATTTGCAAAATTATTTTTGCCTCGGAGCACTTTGCATATAATGGCGGTCGGCGAAAAATGCTGCCTCTTGTGCATTCATTATATGTAGCAATCATTTCTTTTTCATGCTAACATATTTACATTTATGATCAGGCCTCTAAATGTAATGGATATATCGTGCAAAGTCTTCTGTCTTCTTGAGCAGCGTGACACTTAATAAATGTATGCCAGGTGTGGTAAAGTCACTCATTTTCCACCCCACATGAGCCACCTGTTAGCGCGGAGCTATTTTGTTGATTAGACATCACTTGATTAGATTAGGCCAATGATATGATGACTGATCGATGGCCTGATTGCTGCTCATTGATCACTGTTTCCGTTGGCTTGCGACGGAGCTTTATCTCACAAGGTTCCTATTGAATTTTCTCATGAGGAGAATCCATAGCGCGCTGGCATTTTCCATCACGCCCTATCAATAAAACACACAAGCGCTCATCAGCGGGTAGGCTTGTCCTTCTCTTCCTCAACGCGCTCCTTTTCCTATGTGGGAAAAAGTGAAAGAGGAAAGAAATGAGAGACCAATACAATGTTTGTAAGGACAGGAAACAAGTCTCGGGACCTACAGTGTCCTTACATCTGTATTCACCATGGTGACATTTTGGATTTTTGTGGAACCGAGCACAACAGCACCACCGACGCTTGTACGTAAAATACAAGGAAAAAAATGTGTCTATCTGTAGGTAAGTGTGTCTGTGTGTAAAAGTTTTTGCCCCTCGTCGTTGCTATTATGCCATCGATGAGACCTCATGACTGGATGGATTGGTGCAGCTCATTTATTTGGAGATTTTAAACAATGCGACTCGCAACCTTAGACGCTCTTACCCCTTTTAAAGAGGATTGTGCTACACTTTGTGTATACTCACAGGTTTCTAAAAGTCTTTGAGTCGAGTAGATGCTCTCACACTCGCCGTTTTAACAGCACTTGTATGTAGACAGAGAAAAATCAATGAGGATTAACCTCTGACCCTCTCCACATACTTATATCTTGGCCCTCGGCAGCCCACCTGATATTTCATCAGTTTTCCAGCCAAACCCTGAGAGTTACTCAATACTACGCGGGGCGCTAATTAATTTCAAACGCACGGTGGCCAAGCTGGACGTAAACGAGTGCTGAGAGGGGGATACAGAGAGTGCAAATGGATGAAATGGTGTGATGAACAAGAGGATGTTTGGTCACTGAAGCCAGGAGAAAAGACTGCATCTCGGTGTGTAGAATTACAGATATCATACACAACATTGACACACATTTGCAAGTTGGTGTCTTTTTCTCTTGTTTGAGTTATTCTGCTCACACGATGTAATGCTTATTCAGCACATACTGTCCCCTGTATTGACACAAAGCTGTCCTATACATCCTGTGTGCTGGATACAATGGGTATCAGTACCTTGTTCTGCGTTATACATGAGTGTGTAAAGAAATGGCAAGATTTGCCATGGCTGGACGATCAGTTTGGTGGTAAGGCCACACTATTTGAGTTGTGCAGCGAGCATTATAAGGGGAAAGTAAAAGGTAATGCCATTACTTTAGGGACACACATCAGTTTACATAATGCCATTTGTAATTGCGCTTATGCGGGCATGGCAGACTGACTTTTACGAGGCAATATATTCAGTGCGCCCACCTGCAAATGACTCTCCGCCTTAGCCTTTGGGCCCCCCGGAGCACTCAGGTAATAAAACTAAAAAGCTGCCGTGTAGCCTTGAGGGAAATTCATGTTGTACTAACATTAGCATAAGGGAATTGTCTTTTCTGCAGAGCAAACAAGCTATGAAACATGGCTGATGTCCTGTAATTCACTGGCCTGTGACTCCATCTGCCCTCGTTTTTTTTTTTTTTTTGTCCTCTTCCGTGCATGTAAAGTGATCAATAAGCGAGGATGCAGGCCGCGACCCTTGCTCAGACATCAGTCTCCAACCAGGCCTCAGTTCCAGACAGTGAGGTGGAGATTAAATATTTAAATATTGAAGCTTGCTTATAGGAAGAGTTTTACGTTTTACCTGAAGCTATCGGCTGAATTCCAGGCATTTTGTTTCTGCATGGAGTTAAACAAGAAAATCAAGAATGTACATTGGATAATATAGCCCCAGAATGATTTAATGCCAGGAAGCCAATCTAAGATTGCAACAAAGTCGAGATATTGTTTTACATTTTTTAAATTAATCCTAGAAGAAGTGGTTATAAACATAACATAACAGTAGCTAAATGATCTTCCCAGCATTGTCATCTCACAGCTCCAGGGTCTCTGGTTCAATCCAGAAGCTGAATGAATGCATGAAAGAGTAATGCGCTTCATATAGAACTATAGATAGAAGAGAAATTGCTCATACGGTATTTTATCTTATGTAGAGTTATCTGGAAAGATCTGGTTTGTAGCAGGCTACATACTTCTGGAAATGTTCTTGAGTTCTGGTGAAACTGGAATTTGAATGTAAATAAATTGTACATAAACAATTCAACTTGAAATTTGAACGAACTCTGAGGGAATGTGTGTAGATCTGGGAAAACCTGTCAGACATCACCGTGGCTGAATTCTGGCAAACAGCCAAAAAAGGACAATAAAATCAGGTTTTGACTGAAATTGGATTATTGAATACACCTCGACTTCTAGCAAAGAGCTACATAAAGAGCCTGTTCAAAAAAGGTAAAACAATCAGTCGTAAAGACGACTAAAGCCTCTCGAGCCTAATGCGATTTTCTCTCGCAGTCAACGTCACCCTTTGATCAAGCTGGAGGAAAGCTGGATGCTCTAGCAAAATGGACAGAAGTCTAATCAGTTCAGAATATGAAACAGTTCAGATGTTTGTGTGACACCAATCTTGTATTATTTCTGATGATTCATATTCAACCATAACAATAAGACACTGAAAACGAGGCGATTTCCAAGGCGACAGAGTGAGGCGTTTCCTACAAACCGACCCAGTCGCTAATAATTCACTCATAATCTGGTGTTGGATCATTTTTGAGTATCTGTTTTTTTTTTAAATATTTATGCATCTTAAGCATCTCTGCACTCCCTGTCTTTAAAACATTTATTGAGGATAAATGTGAAGAATGGTCGCACTAGTAACTGCCCTCATTGATTTGCTGGCCTTATAGTGAATGGACTTGACAGAGCAGGAATAGCTGTTGTAAATCACATTGATGCCTCATGAATGACCATCACTTTTCAATTGAGTGGGGGATTAATGATTTGTTAATACTATCGATTCACTATTTCGGTAACGACATTGACTGAGTATGTATTTCACTGGAAGCCTATAATGACCCTGGGTTACAGTGCCCTATGCTCGTCTCCTCTCGTCACACTGCAGCTACTTATAGACGCTAGCATCAGTGTAGGTCTTCTTCCTTCATGGTTTATTTTATTTAATGCCTCAAGCATAAAATCACAGCATGCACATTTGCAGATTCTGCACTACGTGTACAGTACACTGGATTTATCATTCATATGATATTGAGATGTTGATCTTGCTCTCTTGTCTTTAGGAGCTAACGCTGAAACCTAACTCTTATACCCTATACGAGAGATCGCTGAAACGTCTTCTCCTATTAAATTCCATTGTAGCTGCGCTAGCAATAACAAATGCTAACTTCTCAGGTGAGGCTCGGGGTGAAGTATTCCTTTGACTCCTCATACGAGCTTTTCTGCGTGAGCTAATTTGATCGTAATCTTAAAGAGTAAAGAGTTAGCATTTGCACGTCATTCCTGTAATATCTGACAGAACTCAAACACTTTTGTTAAATTTTTTAAAGAGATTTTTACACAAGATTAGCTTGAAACAAAAGTGTCACAGTCAAATCACCCCAAGAGCTATCAACCACATGCTTAGCACCATCTTTAGGGAACAATCAAAAGCCTTCGTCTTGAGACACACACACACACACACACACACACAACATGTCAATAATCCCACCTGCCACAGATTGCTCTACAGTTGCCAGGAAAAAAAAAAAAAGAAAGAAATTAACCATACCTAATTGAGGCAAATAGTGGAAATGTGTTCCATCAAAAGCGATTAGCGCTAATTAAGTCATTTTCATGCTCTGCCGCATGCCTTTCATCTGTGTGTCCATACGGTGCGTGCTTTCAAAAAGCTTGGAGAGGAAAGGGAAAATAAAGAGCTACAGAAAGATGGTGAACAAGCTGTCGTGCTTCGAAGCCAAGCCTTTGAAAAATGCTCTTGAAAACAGCCTCACTGTTGGGAGTTGTTAGTGAACGGAAATTGGGAGACCACTGAGACACTTTTTTAGGGTTTAAAAGACAGTTTGAAATTTCAGCTAATGCTAAAGTAGACAAGTGAAATGGGGGAAAATAATTACTGAAGAGCTTTAAGGGCAGTTTATTAAATTCTGATGTTACAGATCTGCAATCAACAGGTCATTCTTCTTTCAGGTGGCGAGCAGCACGTCTTGCCCTGCTGTACTTCAGCAAAAAAGTGTGTCCTGAATTTAATGAAATAAAGATCGCTTCCACAGAAAACACTGGCTTATCGGTTCAGCTTCCTGGAGAGGCTTCAAAGGGTTTAAATCTTCTCTAGCAGAAACGTTGAAAGGTATTCTCTCTGCTATAATGGTAAAAATCCTTTTAAGCACTGTTTAGGATCGATTCATTTACCATAAATCACATTACTTTCTGCAAGGAGATGTCGATTTAACATTTGTGGGCGGAGTCTCCAGTGTCAGCGCTACGTAAGAGTCAGAGGTAGAGCTGCACCTTTAACTTTTAACTTTAACTCGGTAACATGAACAGGGTTTAGGGTGTACTCAAGGGCCCAGGGATGCTGGGACTTGACCTCATGACCTTCTGCCCAATAGTTTAACATCTTAACCACTGAGCTTCCTTAGCATTACTTTTATTACAGTTTATTAATTAAAAAGTTTCCACTTTTTAACGGTAACTAACACGATAAATACTGCTAGTTAAGGGAACCTTAACGTACAGTATTATGGTTGAAATAAGAAGCCTTACGAGTATGAAATGATCAGGTTAGGAGTGAAAATTGCTCCGCCATAATCCTAAACTATTACAGTCGACATTACAGCTCTGGCGTACCGCAATGCTCTCGAATCTTCGCTTGCCTGAAGACGAAATTAGCCACATTACGTAATTAAGAACGTGACAAAAACAAACAGCAAAAAAATAAAATAAACAAGACGATAACTTGCTTAAAGGATTGAAGCAAATGGTCATCATATGACAGAGAAAAGAGAGAGAGAGAGAGAGAGAGAGAGAGAGAGAGTCTTTGAAGATGGAAAAGAAAAGGTACAGAAGGTCCACTCCTTTTCATTCAGCGTTGACTAACACCCACTTCACTCGACACAGTGTGTGTAGAGAGCTTGTGTGGGGAAGGGACTCTTGTGTTTGTCCATCCTGGCACAGGAAGAAAGAAGCTGCTAGGATTCGGAAGGTGCCGCCGCGGTCCGAAAGGAGTCTGTGATCCTCGACGTGTGTGTGTGTGTGTGTGTGTGTGTGAGTGAGAGAGAGAGAGAGAGAGAGAGAGAAAGTGTGTGTGGTTTTAATTCTTTTTAATCCCAAAAGAAAGAACCCAGCTTCTCAGACGCAGCCAGCCATTCCACACAGTTAATCCAGCGTTTTCTCACAATCTGGGCTGAACATTAACAGTCAACACGCTGCAGTTCAGTAGTTTGTTGAGTGGCGGAAAAGGAATAAAACTAAACACTAAAAAAAGAAAGGATCAAAATTCTTTACTAAAGTAAAAGTTTTATAACTCATAACGTAGGATGTTAAGTGAGTAGCGTCCACATCACTCAAGAAAGTAAAAAAAATAAACACTCAGTGATTAATAACAAAGAGCACATCATACTTTTTTTATCCATTTACAGTTACATTTAACATTGTAGAACATCTGCAGAACAATTTATTCCTGTTATCACTTACATTATAGCGGCTATATACAGTCTTTCGCTTTTCTCTGTCTCTTGACGTTAATAAGACAAAAAATAATAATAATAAAAATGCAGTTTATGATGATACGCAGGAATTCGTGAGTGTAAGAGCGTAAACTCCTCTGTCCTGAAGATGTCGCGATACTTTAAATTACAGCTTTCCCTCAGTCTGTTACAATGCACTGACACTGGAGACTCCTTCCATAAAATGTTCAATAAATGTCTGGCACAGAAAACTTCATCATGCCAGTGATTATATGATACATCATCTGATACAAGTCCCCGTGTCCCTGTGAGTCGTTACTATAGCAACGATATCGTATTAAAACGCAAACAGCACAAAACATTATGAAAAGAAGAAACTCAAGAACAGTATAGAAAACAGTGAAAAAAAACCCAGACTTCAGGACAGGAGCAAAGTGTTTTTACTTTCTTGCTTCCCACCTGAACAGACTTTCTTTTGCTGCTGACAAAACCAAAAAAAAAAAAAATTAAAACTCGCCCAAGTGCACAAATCTCCTCCACGTTCAGAAGTCCTCCAGCGCCATGAGACACAATGTAACCTGCGATTTCCCCTCATCTCCCCTCATTATACACTTCTTCTTTTGATGAGAATGTGTCTTTCGTTCCTTTGCATTCACACAGGAAAAGGTTGATTAATCACGTTTTTCGGGGAAAAGGAGGGGCCACGTGTGGGATTGAAAAAGAAAAAGAAAAAGAAAAAAAAACACAGTCGGGCCATGCTCAATTCAAAGGCTTCTGTTAGAGAGGGAGATTATTTGTGTTTGCCGCCTCTTCACCACAAGGCTCCGGCACTTTTAAGTCCTGGCTGCAGTGAAAAGAGATGCCCCATCGCGGCGGAATTACAAGCAATCACACGACTAAAAAAAAGAAAAAAAAAGCGAACCTCCATTTACAAGTCTGTCCTATGGTTACGAGATCAAAGCCGTATTAGATCTAGCTGCCTTTGAATCAGGAGGAGTGGTTTAATTGAAAAACACAAAGGAGACCCGGAGTAGCAGCAGCTTTCTAGATGCGTAAGTCTTTTTCAAAAGTTCTTCTTTTCCATGGCCCCAGTCTGACAATCATCAGAGGGCCGCTTCGCCTGATCTGTATGCAAACAGCGAGGGAGACGCTGGGGCACCTCACGGCACCTCACGGCACCTCACGGCACCTCCACACATCCACACATCCACGCCAAGCTCGTTCCATCCAAAGCGCACGTTTTAGTGTTTTGGAAATATTAGACGTGTTTCCATTCCGATGCTGTGTGTCCCGCTTTATTCGATTCACCAGGTCCAAAAGTCTGAGTGTGTTACTGAGAAGTGTTTGGATTTCATTAATATGCCTTCTCAGGTGATACTTATTATTCCACATTAGATTTCAAAAGAAGACAAATTATTTTTCTAGCCGGTTGAGAAAAACGGCGTCTTCTGCAATTCATTCCAAATTTCTACCACAGCGCTGCTGAATGCTCGAATCTAATTGGTCAGGAGGTGTTGATTAATTTTCTCTAACAGCAGCTCTGACAGTAGTGCGCCTTCAGATCGCAGGTTTACGTTAATGTGCTTGCTTTGCTCGAATACGTTATCGTTTCTATAGTAACAGCTCGCTCACAGTTTTCTGGACGGAGTCTCCAGTCAGGACGTTTTCTGATACGTGAAGGTCTTCAGGACAGACGGGTTTACGCTCTGTGTTTCTCGGTAACGTGGCAAGCTGTGTTCTTTGTCTAATTAACCTCAAGAGAAAGAAAAGCAGAGAGGCTGGGGAGGGAACGACTGTTTATAGCTGCTTTAAGTGTAAGAGATAACAGGAAGCTTGTTTCATGGACTTTCTGCAAAATTAACTACATTGAAATTGAGCTGAAACAGAAATTGAAAGTGTTGGTAATTTTCTGTTGTATAAGAGGAATAAAACACTTCTGGAGATACTGTTATAGGAAAATAATCAACTTCAGGGTGGTAACAGGAACTCTGCTTCATCACACCACCTCACTGTTGATTATTTCCCTGTTACAGCATGACACAGTGTTTTAACGCTTACTCGATTACTCGTTTTTCCTTAATTAGTAAAATATGTTTAATTTGCTATTAAATCATTTATTATAGAACACCATTCTTATCAGCGTCAAGAGTCAAGGGGAAGGTGTAGGAGACAGTGGTGAGAGCGGCCATGCTGTATGGTTTAGAGACAGTGGCACTGAGG
>CM074950.1:25628898-25659670 GCA_037577455.1 Pangasius macronema
ATAGGTGGAGAGTGATGATTCGCTGTGGAGACCCCTGAAGGGAAAAGCCCAAAGAAGAAGAAGAAGAAGAAGATTTATTTATTTTATTTATTTTAAATAAATTATTTGAAATTCCATCATTTGCCATCACCAGAGCACTTAGGCCTGTAACTGCTGCACTCTGACACGCGGTACGTGTAAAAACACATGTTCAAAAAAAAAAAAAAAGCATGTCAGGAGCCAATTACAGCACAGCATTTAATTTCGATATTTTGTTGTACGACACGCCAAGAGGACGCCCCATCTTTTATTCGGGACAGATTTGTGTGACAGTGGCGCGCATGATTAATTAAATTTAAGGAAAAATGGCCTTTACTGTTATTGACGCTTAATGAGCCTCCTGTGGTGCAGCGAAAACACTACTTCCATCCTGTACCTGGAAAATCTGCATAACATCTAGGGATAGAGTAATAATTTAAAAAAAAAAAAAAAAAAAAGCTTTAAAAGTGTGTTGTCATGGGTAGTAATATGCGCTTTAGTATTAAAAGACGCAAGATCCATCTTTGTTTGCCAGTAACTTGGCTACTTCTATCCAAATGTTTCCTTTTACCAGCTGCTTCATGGACCTGAACGCGCAGCGGTACATTCTTCACGGTTCATGCTGTTTCTATTCTTTAATCTATCATGATAGAGTGTGTATCATGTGAGAGGGAAAACTTGGCCACACGTGGCTGTTTGGTTTGGCTAGCCACGCTGTTTATCATGCGCTGCGATCCAAGAGCAACTAGCGCAGCACCTTCAATGGTTACCATGTGGTGAAAAGCCTACCTCAGCCAAAACGAGCACGCACTCGCGCCCTACCTCGCTGCGTCTAATAATAACCCTGCCTTGTGTGGTTCGGGTATAAAACTCATAAAAGCCTCGCCTACATGCGCGCTAAGGTACGCGCCGCTAATGGGCATTGATGATAATTGCCGTGATAAAAAGTTCGGTACCCATTTGGTACCTATTTCCTTAGTTCTGCAGCAGCGAGCTGATAACCTCGACATTTTTGTGTTCCAACCTCGCAGCGGGCGAACGCTCGTAACTGCGTCTTGCCAAGGTGGATTTAAACTTCTGCGCAACAGACACTTCATAGCGGCGTTATAAAGTTTTCATTAGCACCTGGTAACATGGTTATTTACTATATAATATAAGAAATATAATAGATATTATATTTATAATATAATAAAAAAAAGAAATGGCAGATTGAAGAAATACATTAAATAATAGTGTGGGCGTGTCAGATCACACACTGATTGACAGCGGCGTCTCCTAGCAACGTAAACGGTTTCAACTGTGCTAATTTCCTGCTTTCAGCTAGTTTACAAAGCTACAGAGATCAGCATCAATGCAGAAGCAGTGCACGTCTCATATCTAGCTCATTACGCATTATGACAGTTGTCATTACACACATGTCATACCATCTGCCTTAAGAAATATGCTAACTCTGGTACACTTTGGCACATTATGAAAGTTACCATTAATGCTAGCATTACGCTTAACTAAAGAACTCATGACAGTATATAACAACTGCAATGACATAACATGTTTATAACATGATTATGCGCCTCTAAAGCCTAGAGTTATGACAGAATGACACTTATGGATAGTATATGACTTTTTTTTTTATGACATGGTTATATCAGAATTACTGGACAGGTTATGACATGCACATGGTTATGACATTGTTATGTCGGTCTTATGACACATCTTATCATCTTATTCTTCTGACTCCAGTAAAGAGTCTCCATTGAAGAATTCCCGGAGAGAAAAATAGATTCAGAAAAATAATTTCACCCTTCAATATCAGCATCCTTCTTCGACTAATACTATTACTAAACTGAAATGCGGTCTCAGCCCGAAATTCTGATGTAACTTTCATGTTTTCATTTAAACACCATTGTCAGCAAAATCCATGACTCATGATAACCCTTGACCCAAACTTTCACTGAGAATCCCACCGAGAGCTCTGCTGTCCACTGGCGTGTCTCCAACGACGAGGCCACCGGTTTATTTAACATGGTCACTCTTTTACGAGCCAAACAGAAAAGGAAAGTCGCGCTTTATCCCTGTCACGAGGCAGCGGACTGCTGAAGGGTGCCGTGGCCTCTGTCCATTGTTTTCTCAGAGCGCTCTGATGCTTACTCAAGCCTTCGGCTGACCCACAGAACATTAGGTCCAGCTTTGCTTGTCGTCTCTTCCTTCCTCCCTCCTTTCCTCTGTTTTCCTTTCTTCCTCGACATGCTTTTGGCAGGGTGCGTGAGCGACTGTTTCTGATGTTCTGCTACAAAAAAAACAGCATTGTCCCCAGGAACAAATCGTAAAGGGCGAGTACCCCGAATGAATAATTTTCCTTTGCGAAGAAGAGAGAGAGAGAGAGAGAGAGAGAGAGAGAGAGAGAGAGAGAGAGAGGGGGATGGGGCACAAAACCTGCCCGAGTCACAGAGTACAACATAAGACTGGGTTTAAATGAAAATATCTGATCATTCACAGCAGTGTAGCATTGTACTTAAGGATGGTGTTCATAAAGTGACATTACACCTACATAAGCCCCTTATGGCCATCAATGAACCGACTCGATGAAAGCTGCCTTTATGAGAGATGATTCCCTTTGGATTAAGACTTTATAAATGTCTATGCAATGTTAATGTCAGGTGTCAGGAAGGACCTTTTTAATATGCTATGTTTAATAGGTTATAATATGCTATTAAGCATTATGACGGTTGTCGTTAAGTGTGTTTCACAACATCTGTCATAAAGCATACGCTGACTCATTATTAAAGTATACTTTGGAACGTTATGGCAGGTAATGGCACCATTATAATGACACATAAACTGTCATGACAACTCGTGTCAGTATATAACATCTGCAGTGACATGTTTATAACACGATTGCATCAGTCTAATGAAGCGAGTGAACTGTTACAACAGACGAATCACTGTACATAAACCGTCATGACAGTTTCGGATAGCATGTGACACATGCCATGCATGCTTATTATAGTCTTATGACACGGGGATCAAGTCAAGTTACCTGATTACGTCAGTCCTATGATGCAGAATTCAAGTAATGTTAACACAGAGGCTATGACATGTTTATGACACGAATAAGACATCCCAAGACAAGATCATCTCAGTGTTATGAGTCAGAGTTCAAGTAATGCTAAGACAGAGACTAATCACTAGATGGTCATGACAATGCACCTGCACCTGCCATAACATGTTTATGACAGTTACGACAGTGTTATGAGGCAAGGTTCAAGTAGTGTTATTCCTGCTTTTTTTAAAAAAATGGCCATTATGCGGATCATAAGAGGTAGAAAGCCATTTGATTTCTTCATCGGTACGACCTCACTTAATCGTATTTCCCAATAACGTTCCACGATACCTAATGGTACCGTTATCCGTCGCTCACGCTCCGGGCTGAATGACTAATCACCTGACACGGCGCCACTCCGTTACACTTGGTCACTGAAATGAATGTCTCTTTTAGCGGGGTGTGATTATAGCGCTGTAGTCAAATTAACTCGGCGCCTAAATAACTCGGGATTGTGTGGGTCCTTTTCATTAAACGCCTGTTTATATTTAAATCAGCTGGCACTCCAGGACGGGAGAGCAGCAACTCCGTAAATCGGTTCGAATTTTACACTCCGTTAAGAATCATGATAATTATATCACGGCAGAAACAAACAGACAAACAAACGCAAAGCTGTGCTATGTTTATTAAGCGTTTGTGTTTTTGTAAAATGTGGGTTTTATGGATGAGTCTAAAAATGAGCTGGAAATATGTGTTAGGCTAGGTTAAAGAGAGAGAGAGAGAGAGAGAGAGAGAGAGAGAGAGAGAGAAGATCATACATCAGGATAACTGGAAAATGATTCTGATTCGTACATTTATTTTAGTCCATTTTTCCTTTTTCCTCAGACAATGCAAGATAAATATTCACTTATTAAAGCGTAACTGAAATAGACTGTGTCATGCATCAACCTAATAGCCTAAGGGCTTGGTTCAATATTGCCCACTTGAAGAGAAGCTCTCCTAATGGAAGAACTGACGTCCTCCTTGCCCAAACTCCATTCATCATGCCGGCCCAGCGTTCATTATACACTACAAAGAAATGCCATTGGAAATGGTTAGAGCCATCCATTAAACTAAAGCGACAAGTGTTGGCGGATTATGGGAATAACACGTTGGGGAAAATAGGACGCCGATACTCCAGCCATGTGAGGAGCAGGATGATAAGTGCCACCTGTACTGTTTATTTTTTTTTTCCTTTCAATGAAACGACAAAAGCAGATTTTTATTTCCATGAGCTGATGCCCGAAATGTACAAACCTTTCGTCTTCTTCTTTTCCAGCACTTTTTCATTGTATGCTCCAAGACAAAAACTGGGAATTCAAACCAAGAGCAAGTCAGTTTGGGTTCACGTGATTGAAGTCAGTGGTGATGCTCCTTATGATTCTTATGCAAGAGTGTATCTTATGCTTTGAAGATTAAAAAAGGTTATAGCTGTGTTTATAACTGGCTTATTAAGGTTGTAACACAATGTCACTATCTGTATCTGTATATGTTTTGTGCTCCAAATATATATATTTGTATTTGTATTTAAACTGAAATTGTGCGTGATCTAAATCAGAAGGTGTTTATTTATTTATTTATTTATTTAAATTTATTGCTATGTCATCAGAAACGCTGTAAAAGAACCAGTACTGCTGAAAATCGCAACTGCAGCACATACATTTATACAACGCCTGATTTTCTCCAGTTCCTCAACCTCAGCTACATCACGCGAGTTCATAATCAGCGTCAGCCAGCCATCATGTGGCTCTATCTTTCAAAACATCTTTCCAATGTCTTCCCCAAAAGTTGACAGCAATAGGCACCACATACTATTTCTTTTCCAGTTTCAGCGTTCGGGTTTGTTCCGATCCAGAATGGACTTCTTTAAGCAGTGTTCCGTTATAATGAACGAATGATTTCTCAGGAAGATTTTAATTTAACAGTGATATAAAAAAGAATAATGAAAAGCTGAGATACCCTGGCCTGTGCACATACAGCATGGGCTATATGCAGCGACGGCGCTATAAATAATAGCATACTTCTTTTGTGAAGAAATATTCCAGGCCAATTTGTACAGAAAGCTGGTTCTATTTCAGTAAGGCGAGGTTCAGGTCATTCTACTGGAAACAGAAAAAAAAAATAGTATGCTTCCTATTGTGTGTATTTTTATCTGTGTGTTCATTCAGAATAATGTATTCAGATACGTTCCTATGGCTTACTGTGCTCTGTTTAGTGTGATTACAGAGTTCACACTGGAAAACTGGTAAAAGTGAGATGTGGTGTTTGGAAAATAAACTTTTTTGTGTTCGAAGGAAGGGGCGGAGCCACTAAAGCTGACAATCAATGAACAGACCAAGGATGCTACTACTATGCAGATGCTAAAAAAATGTTTAAATTGGGACATTTTGGCTTACAAAGTGAAAACAGATTCCAGTTCACAGTTAATGTCACATAACTGACTGGTGATTGGTGTTGCTAATCACAGCCATATTCAATATAACCTCATGATTGTGAATGCGATATATTGCGTTTGTACAACAGTTCCATAAACAAGAAATTAATATAGAGTAAGTGACATTTCGGATGCAATATGGCCAAATTTCTGCCACTAGCATAACTAGACCCCCCAAAGAAGCTACACTCACTTTATAGCGCGTCGGCTAGCTGGCTAGCTAGCTAGCTTACATTGATTTGTACATTCCCTTTAAAGGTGCTTCCGAGGAAATCGGCTTCCCTTCTTCCTTTTTTTTCGCCATTTCTGCTGATGATGTCACTAACTCTACTGTAGTAACGGTTTCTAGATCAGGTATGGATGTGGAACGTTACGTAGCGAACACAGACGAGCGGAGAGATACACACGGTAAAACGTTATAGGAAATGTAAGCACTCTTGGAACGCCGCTCGACCAATCAGATTAGTGGACCAGAGCTAAGTTTTTGTATGATGTACTATAGTGAAGTGCAGCGTGTTTAATATACTGAGTAGCTCATAGTATAATCATTCAATACATAGCTCCAAAAAATATATCTAAAAAATTATAAAATCAAGCTTAGAAGCAGCTTCTTAAACACTACCATATCTGTTCTGAAATCCATCCCAAAATGATCCCAAATGTGTCCTTTAATTGGACATCTTTCCCCAGATTCCCCAAAACACCATGACGGACTCCTGTCTGTCCTATTTTTGTCCCTGAGCTTAGCATTATCCCACACTACCTCATGCTAATACAATGCTAGTATAGACACTCCACAATAGCAGTGATGTAAAAGGATTTAGGCTGCCCCAGATCCAGGCCAGGGCTTTTCTGCGATGGCCTGTCCTCACACAAAAAGCATTGCTGAGTCAGCAGAGCGCTAAGCCAATCGTTTGCTCTGACAAAAGTCTGGAAATCCAGCGGCTGCCAGAAATAGGTGTTTTGGAAATATGTTCACAATAGTGCGGAAAGAAACCCAGTCAAGGATGCACACGTGGTCAATACCATGAATCATCCAACTCTTCTGAAGCCTAATTTACTGAAGAAAAAAAAAGACATAATTTAATAAAGCTATCTGGAAAGTGGTAGTTTAAAGCTAATAACTCAAGCCAGTGAAAGTGTCCCTGAGCAAACCACAGCTAATACATGACACCAGTGTTCCAGCTCAGTGGCTTCCTGGGGCCTGGCTACAGGTCAGAAGCATCACTCATGTCTGATCCAGACAATCTCATCCTGCATTAAGGTTTGAGCAGCGACAGCACCCATTTGGACATGGTGCTCATGGGTAATTACATGTTCATGAGATGTGGTTATGAAGAAGATAATTAGTGCCTGGATTGGATCAGTGGTAATCTGCAAACACCAGGGGACACTGTGTGCTGCTGAATCATTCCACTGTCATGATGCAGAAGGTTGCATATGGTTCAGATTTCCTGAAGATACAGTCCAAAATCAGTCCGAAATTTCAACATACGCACAAAAACTGCACATGCGATTAACTGTCGCTTCTGTATTTCACACATTTCTGATAATTGCTTGAAAACAAAGAAACAAAAAAAATTGCTGAAGTGTTCATACAGCTACATAATGCCTACATAAGCCTTCCATGATGATGGACGTACATCTTATTCCAATAATTATGTGACTAATGTTATTGTCATAAGTTACTGTCATTACGACTGGCTTTACCTAAAAGCATGAGAGCATAATACATCATAATACCTCTGTCATTGCAGTGTTATAACCTTCACCGTGAACCTGTTATGCAGCGAGTATTCACGTCAGGGCTTTCACCAAGTGCTGAGCTACATAGAATTTTGCTCATCAACATATTTTTATTTTCCAGTCTGACACTCGTTCAAACGTCACGACACCTGACCTTTCGGTCTAAGCGCACTTCTGGTTTGTCCGCGTCATATAATGGTAATAATGAGACATAGTTTACAAACAAATGTGACACTTCCGAAAGAAGCTCTGCAGCATCTTCTGAAAACTTCAACATTAATACCTGCTGTATAACACTGTCATACAGCAAAGGTTATAACCATGGTAATCTGTTAAATGCTCTTTTATACGTCGGTTCTGAGTAACATAAATATAACGAAATTCATAATGACCACCTATGACAGGTCATGACACCATAAATACTAAGGTTGAGTCTGGTTTTATTATTACGCACATACACTGACATGCCAGAAGCGTGCTATAAGAAGCGACATAAGAAGGTGGTTAAAACCTTATGTATGTTTTTATGTAAATTTGATGTGACTTAATTAAAATTTGGTAAGTCATGGCAGCTCATGCATGTTTTATTACATGACATAGCTTTATGTCAGTTGTCACGAAAGGCTTGGGTGTGTCTCTAGCTCATCTTGAGCGCAAACAGATCACGAACAAGGTCACCGTGGCGATGACGGATGAAAGGGGTAAAGAAAGAAAGAAAGAAAAAAAAACGTCCAGCTTGGTGTACACCAGGAAGTATTATTTTACTCTTCCTCCATCCATCACTCAGAGCGAACGACTTTATTTCACCGAGACCCATCGGAAAAAAAAAAAAAAGACAAGACAAGGGAAAGGAAGCCTCATGGATTTTATAAACAGCGATTCCTAGGAGCTGTCGCTTGATAATCAGTACAAATGATGACCTCCAAAAAAAAAAAAAAAACAACTCTAGAGCCGCTACTGATCCACAGCTTCTCCGTTGTGCCGCTTCCAGATGCGTCTTACTGTACCGGTTTTATGGAGGTGGCTATGGGCCTTGGGGGAGAGCTATTTTGCGCTGCAAATAAATCATATTTCAGAGTGTGTACCAACTCTATACCGAAGCTGGAAATAGGGCTTTAAGGGCCGATGAGTGATAGAATGTGGAAAAGAGCTTAGCCTAGCGTGCCAAACACAGCCAGAGTCAATAGCCCTTAAAGCAGGCGCTGGATAAACTTGTCCACTGAAGGTATTGGTTTCACAGACTCATCCCAGATTCATTCAAGCGTACACTGTTCGGCGCTGTGCTTCACAGACGCTGGCATGGGTGCAAAACAAGCCTTCAGATAAAGAGGCAGACACTGTGGCCCCACTCAATGTTTCTTTCATTCCAGGAGAAAGAAAAAAAACAAAAAGAAAGCTGATGGTTACGAGTGGAACACCGACTCTATTAGTGGAAACCAAGTAAATAAGATGCTCTGGGATTTTTCAGACCTGAGACTGACTTCAGGTTCAACAGAGCCAGGCTTTAATCTGTGAAAATATTTACACTGATACGGTACGGACTGAGATTACAACCATTACACACATTGTTAAGATTATATAAAGTTTTACGGATCGTTATTGCATATATCGACCTTTTAAAAGGTTAAAAAAGTTAGCTTTGTTTATCAAGAATTTGGTAGCGTTGCTGTGTTCATAGCACTACATGACACATACGTAAGCTCTTTATGACAACGGATGACATGACACTTGAGTGAGTGTGCGTTATAGCACACTCCAGGCTTTTCTTTTTTTATCAAACAATATATATTTTTTTTCTATTTCCACTTCCTACACTTCCTAAAAGACTAATGTCACTTATCTCAGGTTCATAGCAATGCATAATACATACATAACCCACATAACCCTTTTATGACAAGTGACATAACATTGCACGATCAGACCTTTTCCTGACAAGAGAGTTATTGTCTGTTGTGTCAATTTAATACCTGAGTCATATCTCTGATTTTTGTTAACATAAGCTTGTGTTATGACACTTCTCAAGCTTCATTAGGATGTCATAACAATTCTCTGCTCTTGACGACTGGCTCCTTTGTTCTTCTTTTAATTAATATCACTTCCTACCTACACCAAGTCTGTTGTCTTTAATGATACAGAAACACTAAAAAAATCACTCAGGTTCATAACGCTACATAACACATACATACACATACATGTTCCTTTATGACGCAGATCTGCATAGATGTAAACTTTTTTTCCGACAGAAACCTCTTGCCTTAAAGACGGCTTTTGTCTGTTTGTCATGTGTAAAGACAGAAAACTCCACAAACTTTCGAATTACAAACTTTTTCCAGGTTTAACGCTCGAGTGTCGTAACAGACGCCTGCTCTTCATCGCCTGATTCTTCACTTTCAAATAACGTTACTTCCTACCTACATGAAGCCGGCGCTCTTTTAGGATAAAAATAATACAAAATGAAAATAAGCCAGGTCAAACCTTTTTTTTGCTTTTAACTCGCTTCATTATTACACATCCTTTCAAACAAAGCAAGAGGGGGAAAAAAGAAAAGAGAAGAGAAGAGAAGAGAAGAGAAGAACTTTCTCAAAGCCCTGAGACTAGCCCACCCATTAATTATAATCTTATGGAAATGGGGGTATTTCAGGCTTCTCCCTCCATCCCTAATTATTTCTGTTATTCCAATATTTCGACGTCCCATTTAAACAGAGCGAGATTCCTAACATCCCCCTCTCCCCTCATCCCTCCTGCCCTTTCTTTAAGGCTTCCTTCCTCATGTAATAAACATAGAGAGGGTAGTTAATGCGAAGGAGGATTGCGAGATGGATATTCATGCTTATTCCTGTGTGTGTTTGCATAGGGGATGTGTGTAATGTAAGAAGATGTGTAGAGTTGAACTGGACTGCTGTCAAATCCCACTGATGGATGTATTATCGAGAGAGAGAGAGAGGGAGAGAGAGAGAGAGAGAGAGAGAGAAACCACTTCCTGCGTTGTGTGACACAGCTACAGTAAACTTGTGCAGCAATAAAATTTTCTTTTCTTTTTTTTTTTCTTTCCTCCCCAAAATGCTGCCCATTATAGCACAGAGAATAAAATGAAAGAGGGAGAAAACACATAGCAGGCAGATTTGCAGCAGCATAAAAATGCTTTCACGGAAATGAACAGAGATACTGCTGTATTCGCCCGACTGGACCATCTGGCTAAAGTCGAATAAGGAAAAAAAAAAAAAAAAAAACGACAGAAGGTGTTCTTTCTATTATTAATACCTGTGTCTTTTTGTATATGATTCAGTCCAATGCGATGCAAATGTTGCAAAACATGTTACCCTGCGCTTGCCATTTTATAACGTCTGTGTTTGCAAACGCAGTAAACTTGGCCACTCAGCTCTCCAGGTGCGAGCTGGTTTTTTTCCGACGATGTATTTATGCGTCCGTACGCACGCATGACTGTACACACACACGACTGCGCGTGCTCGAAAAACCCGGTTCTGCTGGAGTGATTGCCGTGCGCCTCCACAGTGTCTGAGCCGTCCTGGCACATGGGCAGAGTCCGACTGTAAACGATGGCACTCGGTAAAACCATCACTGCATATTTTCAGGAAGATGAGCTACGAGGCCGCTCTCTGCTCCACGCCGCTTGCCTTATTAATGATGGCCTGTCAGATCCGGGATGCTCTGCATTCTCGCATATTAAAAAGCCTAAAAAAAAAAAAAAAACGGGTGTGGGGTGGGGGGGGGGGAAGGGGTCTGGTTTATGACGGCGTCGGTAAATCACGCTAAAGTGTCCTCGTTCCTCACACACTTTACATCTTTATTATAATCTTTTTAGCCCGTTTTGAGCTCAGAGATGATGCAGGATTTCGACAGTTTATGTTAAACCCGTTTTTTATGTAAGGAAGGAAATATTCAACGAAGCGGAGTTACTTTTACCGCCCAGGAGTTGATCATTTTATTATTTTCCTTTATCTAAAAGTGTTTTATTCCTCATATAACAACTGGCATTTTGTGCTTTTTATATCCATTTACAGTTACGTGCAATGCTGTGGAATTATAAACAAACAAACAAAAAAATAAATAAATAAAGAGAAAGTGCAAAAGCATAAAAATCGTTCAACTTACAGCTTTTCCTCTGACGGTCACAAAGCTCTGAAACTGGAGACTCCTTCCATTCATCTTACACACACGCACATCTTCTGATACACAACTCCAACATGATTACATGCTTTTCTTTGTTTAAAAAAAAATATATTATTAGGTTTAGATTATTAGAAAGAGCGCATGCATATAAAGCCGCACTACTGCCAGAGCTGCTGTGATAGAAAATGAATCAACACCTCCTGACCAATCAGATTCGAGAATTCAACATCACTGTGGTTGAATCCTAAAACAGCTGGTATATTGGTGTATTGTACAATACATTGCTAAGCATGAAGCTGGAACACACACACGTGTGTGTCAGCTGTTAACTGGAAGTAAAGTAACGCGTGACGTTATTGCGTACGTATGACGGCTGTCTATTGGTTGACTATCACCGAAAAGATTGACGTTTATAAAGCTGTGTATTTTAGCGAATGCGAGCAAGTCGCGGGATTAAGTGCACGTGCGTCGCTGTGTAACTGCTATCACGTCCCGCTGAAACACTCCTAACGACGACATAACTCTTCCCGGCGCCTGGAGAACGGCGTGCTCGCTGTCCTGAGGGGGCTTTTGCGTATGAGAAAGCAACTGTGCTGTTATTTACATCTCGGTGACATAAATCTGTGTGTGTGTGTGTGTGTGTGTGTGTGTGTGTGTGCGTGTGTGTGTGTGTGTGTGTGTGTGTGTGTGTGTTGCTTTTATTTTCCTTTCTCTGTTGTTGCACATGTTGGAAATGAGGCCTGAATGATGTCTGAGCTTCTGGAGAAACAGTCAATCTGGAATATTATCAGTATAAAATTCGACACGTGAACGACACGCCACACACCAGTATTCTTTTTCCTTTGCGTCTCCAAGCGTCGATTGTCTTCCGTCCTTTTCTTAGCATATTTGCAAAATTGCTGGAGTAACGACACGCGTGCGCAGTGCAGGGTTGTTTTTCTATAGACTGAGGCGAACATCCGGAGCTGTGGGAATGAAAGAGACACAAAGAAAGTGAGAGCGAAAAAAGGTACGAATTTTGCAAATATACGGAAAGAGAAGCGATTATTGTCAGAAAGCAGCATGTAGGGTCTCGTTATGAGTCACGTTTCGGTCACGTTCGAGCCGCGTGAGACGATTAGCGCAGGGCGTCTCTACACAACATTCACGGCAACCCCACATGTGGTTTTAAACGTGTCGTTTCACACATGTGTCACGTTTACCTTGCACATGTAGCGCATGAGTTTTTTTTTTTTTTCATGATTCATGTATTTTCACATGTAGTGGAATTTTCACATGTAGCGCATTTTCTTTTCCACACATGCTTTTATCTTATTTCATTTATTTCCACACGTTAGTGTTTCACCTGTAGTGCACGTCTTTTTATTCATCTCACACGTGATATTTTTAAATGATTACTTTCAGATCGTTTTTCGCATGCAAGACGTGTTTGTCGTTTTTTTTTCACGTGACTTTTTTCCATGACTCTTTTCATTTCAACTGGCCATTATGTAGTTTTGTTTGACTTTTTTCCCCCTGTATGATTTGTTAAATTTCACATATCTCTTTCACGTGATACCACACGTCTTTCCTTGATTTCACATATTGCAATTTCAGGGCATAACGTGTCAATTCACCTTCGCTTGCTTTCCACGTGATCACAGAGTACATTACACGTGATCAGTGTATGTGACGATGCTCTGCGTTCAACTAACAAAACCATAAACCGTACAACGTTTTAAACGTTTCAGACGTTATTACTCAATAATTCGATGTACAAATTGAATGAGAACTTTAGCCTCCGAGCCGCCGAGCCTCCACCAGCCTGCTTGGTCTGTATCTCACATCTGTTCTTCCTTCCATGAACACGTCTGCGTCCGTTAGACCAAACCGAAACTGAGACACAGACAGCGGAGGAGACACGCAGGGCTTCAGCACTCACTGCAAAATATCAGCTACTTTATTCATTATTCTGCTCTGTGACACTCAGATGTTATCACCAATTCAAATAACTCCTCTCTGACCCCGTCACTTATCTGAATATTACATTGACTGCTTAATAGACCAACAGCATCGTCAGGGTCAGGCTCACGTCTGTCCCAGCAGCTTTGAAAATAATTATAACGTTAACGCTTAAAGGGAAACGTCAACGGGTTTAAATTTTATCTCTATGGGTAACATCGAGGATGTGTGTAAAATGTACTGTGTTTCTGAGGAAAAACCGGTTAGATGTCGCTACAGCTAAATGTAAGCTAATAAATAAATAAATAAATCTGCCAATAATATGCTTTGACACCTCTAGTTTAAGAAAATATAAATCTATTTTACCAAAGTGACACGGAAATGTATTTCATTTATGCTGCTTTCTAACGTCACCGTGGAGTCTTTCTGCAAACTTCATGTTGTGTAAGGAGCCATTTTATAAAAAAAAAAAAAAACAAAAAAAAACAGTCAATCTGCCTAAAAATGTCTAAAACCTTCCTACATAAGTGTCATTTTTTTCAATTTGTGAAATCATAGTGAAATGTTCGTAAACCTGATTTATTCATGTTCGATCGGACAGTGTTTTCAAAATGGCCGCCGTGCTCCTGCTCTGTTACATCATCATCCAAACAGAGAAGAGTGCGTACACACACTGTACAAATAACAAAGCTTTAAAAAGGTTTAAATGACAAAATGAAATGACTTTAATAACAAGCCAACAGAACAGAAGTGAGTGAATGATTCAGGGATTATTTCTCCACTGATGTTAGCGTGAAACAGAGATTAGCGGAGTGAAGAGACGGCGACGACGATGACGAGGCTCTGCGAGTGACTGATTCAATTCAATTCAATTCAGCTTTATTTGTATAGAGCTTTTAACAATGGACATTGTCACAAAGCAGCTTTACAGAAATAAATGGATTCACAAAAAATATATTGTAAATATTTAAATTTATCGCTGTGAATTTATCCCTAATGAGTGAGCCAGTGGCGACGGTGGCGAGGAAAAACTCCCTGAGATGATATGAGGAAGAAACCTTTTTACTTTTAGGCGATTTTAAAATGCGAGAACTTTACATCTGGTTGAGAGATTTGCAAATAAAGGTTTGTACAAAATATGCAGTAGAAGACGTCCAAATTTGACCATTTTTGGCACATTTTTATGAAGAATCCTTCACATGGTCAAATTTGGACATTTTCATGAATTTCTTAGTTTATTTATTTCTAAATGAAGTTTTAAATTTTAGACAGAAGGATTTGTAGTTATGACCAATAGAGTTGTCTTGGGCATGGATGCGAATTTTATGAAATAGTTAAAATTTATTTTTAATATTTTAAATGTTTATTTGAAGGAAAAACACGTCCATTAGTAGTGTAATGAAGTAGTGGAACACTCTGGCCATGATTCGATTCGATTCATGATATTGGCATCACGATTTCAATTCGATTCGATTCTCAGAATATTTTGAACAAAGATTTAAATCAAGAAAAAGAAGAAGATATTACTGACTTGTTTTTATTATTAAATCAAAAACAATGCAAAATAATGTGTATTTTTGTCTGTATAAAACTAAAAAACAAAATTTTTCATTGAATAAACAACATGTCTGATTGACTGAAACATAATGAGCTCTGTAGCAGAAATAGAGCTCCAAAGTCTGCTAAATTGCCCGTCTTCTGCAGCGTTTGGTGTTGTATGAAAGCCACTGACGAGTACTTTTTAACCATTATAAGCAGACTGTGTAATCATATAATGTATAAAGTGCGTTGATCATTGCAGTCCGGAGCTATCCAGAGCTATCTGACTTCACAAGTCACAGACTCTCCATGAAAGAATGCGATCACGTGACCAGGTAGCTCTCGATATATTTTAACTCTATGAACAGATTGGGAGCTCTGTTTAACGGTGCAACTGCATTACGTGCATAATTAATTTGCATGATATGAATTGCACATGTCCATGATGCACATAGTCACATTTTTGCATCATGATGCATCAAAGGTATCGTTACACCCAAATGAGTTTGGAATAAAGCCTGAAAAGAATGTTTCTGTTCTTTTTAAAAATCTTTGGACGTCTCCTTTAAAGTGGTTGATAAACTAAATTGCAGCTTCGATCATTTACAAAGACTGAAGTGAAATCGAATGAAGCTTGTACTTAGGCACATTTACAGATGTACGAATGAAAGCAAACACCCTGAAATGTTCTGTGATGAATAGAACAGCAAATGAATCCAAAACAATCAACAACTCCATTACACAAATTATTCTAGGTTTCTCTCTCTTTCTCTCTCGCACCTCAGGAGACTTCTGTGGAAGTGGAAAGTAGAGGTTTTGACGCACGTGAACCTTCCTGCATGTTTAACTGCCAGTTTTTACATTAGCAGGTTGAGGGTCACTGGACCGAGATGGATTGGTCCAGGCGTTTGGGCTCCGAGTCTCTGACCCCATTGTGTGCTTACTGACCTGCGCTGGGCATTTCTGACTCTCGCAGTGATCTGACACGACTGTACAGCCTGCGCTACATGAATTAATAATCCGGCTGCTGTTTCACAGAGTGTGTCTCTATAAGTAAAGAGTAAAACTGCTCTTATAGGAAAATAATCAACGACAGGGTGGTGTGAGGAAGCAGATTTCCTCTTACCTCCCTAAGGTCGATTATGTTACTTAAACAGCATCATGAAGTGTTAGCACAGGAATTTGCCATTGATTACAATTTATAATTTAATTACTGAAAGACATTCTACTTTTTCTCCATTTATCATTACGATTATTGAGTGGATTGTCCGAGAAACAAGTTCCTGTTCTCACTTACGTTAGCTTTAAACAGTCTCTCTTGAAGACAGCTTTTAATACTCCATGACATTTTTAACACATTAATATAACACTTAATATAAATTCCAATCAGTTATTTGCATCATATCATTTAGGATACAACAAAAATAATTGCTCATTCGGCTTTCAACTCCATTACTGTACCATGAAATTATTTTCAGATACCAAGAAGGATGCAAACTTTTGCACTCGACTGTCATAGTGAGTTTGGAAAATGTTAACCAAAAACTGTGCCTTGGGCAGCTGCTTACGTGGCCTGTGCCAAGGACTGACTCTGCTGTGGCTAATTGAGAGGACACACACACACACACACACACACACACACACACTTATATACACCCACATACACACACACAGCGTATGTGACATTGCAAGTCAATGCTCATGTTGTAGATGGATGGTCATGCTGGTTGTAATTCCCAGCCGGCCTGCAATGTGGCTGTTGAGGCGTACAGTAGGTACTGTAATGTTAACTCCCTGGCTGAGCTCCAGACATCTGCACTCTAACCTCCATTCAGACAAAAGAGAGAGAGAGAGAGAGAGAGAGAGAGAGAGAGAGAGAGAGAGAGGGAGAGAGAACTGAAAGAGAGCTGTGTGCAATGTTTTAATCATATCTTTAGCCCATAATGATTCTGACATGTTTTGTTATAGTTGTGATACTAAGAGCCTCAGGGCAGCGACCGCACACTCCCCTCGTTCTCCTTCTCCCTCCCTCTATCCCTCTCCCTCTCCCTCTCTCTCTCTCTCTCTCTCTCTCTCTCTCACTCTCTGTGTATTGACTATCTGCATCCAGCCAAGACAGCGGCTTGTGCAACGAGTGGGAAAGCAGCCCAGATTTAACAGTTGCGGCCCAGTGAAACCCAAACCACTTCATTTCAGGACCTGACGGCTCCCATCTGCCTCTTTCTCGTCCCGGAGTCGGCGTCTGCTGCCACAGATTGTTTTACGAAACACGCCATCTAACAGGATTCAAAAAGCCCCTCGGTATCACTACCCGAGTCTGGGCGACGTTTATTGCTCGCCTGGAAGCCAATAAGTAAAACATAAGCAGAGGAAAGTCTTCACAGAATGATAAAAGCTTCTATGATGAACCTTTCAGCAGTGATCAGAGAAGTAAAGGTTGCAAGTAAAACCCAGTTTGAAAGCTAAAAGAGCCTTTGAATGACTGTTGAAAAAAATAACTTTTTTTCTGCAAATGTAAACATTACACTAACCCTCTTATATTTCTATAAACAATGAATATGTTCAGCGGACATCTTGCATGTGCTTTAAGATGCGTGTAATTAACAGCAAGGATAAAGCAAACTAAGTTGCTCTTCACAGAGGAGTAAAACAGACATGTAGGAGTGGTATGGAGGTAATAAAGCACTCTGTCAAGGTAGGAGGATGAAGTTTTATTCCTCTTATACCACAGCATTCTGGCAATGATTACAAACATCATGCTTTTTTAATCCAGGTATAATTACATTTAAATAAAAAAACACAAACACAACTTGTCATTTAACTGAGAAACTGTAAAGCATAATCTCGACTATCCTGAAGACTTTCCCATGTCGGAAAACTTTACCTCTGATTGTTACAGTGGAGACTCCTTCCATAAATGTTACGTAAACATCTCAGTACCGAAAGCTTCGCCAAAAAGTTTAAAAGTTTACGTGTGAACTGTTACTACAGACGAGGATAATGCATCACAACCAAGGCATTAATGCTGCAAATCAAAAAGAAACAGGAACTGAGATCTTGTGATTCGAAAAGCCCCTCAATATCTCTCCTCATTTCTGGGCAACTTTCAATGCTGGAAGCTGATAGGAAAAACAAGTCTGATTTATCAGCGGGGTGAGATGAACCCGATCCTTTCCGTGTCCTGTGAGCAGCAAACGGGAGCGGTGCTTATCTCCTGGCCTGGGAGAAGGCATTGAGATTTAGGGCAGAGCAGGTCAGAGATCCCCTGCAGAGTCCCGGGCCTACATGCTCGATAAGCTCGATGGCTCCAGCTAAGATACGCTCCCCAACAACAATGGCTCATTAATCACTGGCCGCGTCCGAGGGAGGCACGAGGACGGTTACTGTACACCGGCGGCTCCGGGAGGGAGCTCCTGCTTTCAGGACATTTTCCCAGAGACGTTATTAATTAGCTGCCTCAGCCAGCCAGGCCCTGAGGATCGGTGCTTCGGGTGCCGTTGGACCTCGCTGCTGGACAAATGCGCTCTTCACGTCTAGTCATGTCAAGCCAGAGAATAAATCACACCTTGAGTTTGGGAAGCCATAAAAAAGTGGTTTGGAGTCTAGAAACTGCAACTTCATCTCAGTCAATAGAAACCTTTGTCTGAATAACCGCACTGAGCTGAGCCTATTGTGTGTCTTCCTTATTCAGGTTTTATGGTTTCTGTGTCTCTCGTGTACTCTATCTGCTGCTATAAATCCATGCGTGTGTTATATCTAATTTATACCACGGTGCTGTTGAACTCTCCAATCTCCAAGTGTTGATTAATATTCTATAATGGTGCTTCTCTGACAGTGTTTCTGGCTGTAACATAAACGACATGTAACATAAATGATTTTGCAGTTCACAAGGACTTGCATGGTGAACACATAAGGCGAATAAATTAATAAAATCACTGATATCGTAAGGCTTACTATAAGGAGATGTTTATTTTAACGTTTATGGAAGGAGTCTCCAGTGTCCGTGTTTTGTTACAGTCTGTAAAGCTGTAACTTTACGTTTTCCACCACAGGAAAGTCTGCAGGACCGAGTTTATACTTTCTCAGTAACTGTTCCTCATACCACGGGATTACACTTTGTTTTATTTATTAAAGAATGACAAGTCAAACTGTACTTTTTATCCCTTTAGAGCTACACTTAGGTTGTAAAACTTCCACAAAGTTCCTGGTACCGGTCTGCCGATTGTCCTGTTTTAGCAATCATGGTACTGACTAGCGCTGTTTGCACTCGTCACTTTATGTAGTCTCGCGTAGTTCTGTGTTGTTTTATGTAGCACCATCGTCCTGGAGGAACGTTGTCGTTTGAATTGTTTGTTGAATTATTTGTTGCCTCGCTTTTTTCCTCACAGCTTGCTGTTCACAGGAAACACGACACAAAACGCAAACATCCTCTAACTTACAGCTTTCACTTCTGACTGATATAAAGTTCTGACACTGTAGACTCCTTCCATCTATGCCAAATAAACTTCTCCTTACTGAAAACTTCACCATAACAGTGATCACACACGGTTTTTATTGTTTATGTAGACCACTGTACAAATCCCTGTGAATGAGTTGTTACTATAGAAAAGATAATGCCTGAGAACCAGCGCATTAATATACAGAAAATGTATTCCGACCAATCAGAATAGAGCAGCTACATCACTGTGGTATAAGACAATAATAAAACGTCTTTTAAAGATTATAGTTTTAATAAATTATCCTCTGGAACTCAGTGACCTACTCGATCCTTTAGTTTTTGGCCGGAGTCATGTTGTTCACCAGCAGCCCCATAAAGATCAGCGATAAGTCGAATAACATTGCGCTTTCTACAGTCATGTGCAAAAGCTAACGCTTAGCGCAGAGATCCTCGGCCCCATTATGGGATTTCCGTCCGCTGCAGTGCCAGAGTGGTTGATGAGAGCTTTCATCCCATCGCCGTTTCGATTTGAATTGCAGAAGAACTTGAATTGGAATACATCTATGGAAAGTGTTCCCTAAAATACACTCCAAGATGTCTGTGCCTCAGATCATCTATTCATCCCCTGCAAACAGACGTTCGATAGCTTTAGCAGGAGAGGCTCGGTTTTCCTTACTGCTGGAAATTGTGGGAACGGCCAGCAGATCGGAGGTGCTATTGTCAGACAGATGGCCTTTATAACCCTGCGTTATCATTTCTGGCCGTGTAAGATTAGCAGCTTTTTTTTTTTTCACTAAAGATTACTCTAAACCTATTGTTCATGGTTTTCTAACCTCTAGGGTCAATCTTGCGGAGAAGAGAAAAGAAGTGCTCCACTACTGCAGTATCATATAAACAGTTTGGGAAAGGCTTCATTCCTTACCCAAACGAACCACAGTGTGTGTGTTCCAACGTTCCACTGGTCCTGCACTGCAGCAGTGTGCGCTAAGGAACGCTTTTATTACTCTCTGATGAATATTGCATGAAGCGGAATTATTTCTCTAACAAGCAAAGATGCAACATCCTAATGCAGCGTACGAGTCGTACGCCAAGCCTGGGCTCTATCGCTCACCGCTTCTCTGCAGTGCGCACTGGGACAGCTTAATATCAACTTCTCAAACCTGCAGAAAGTTACTCAGTAGCATTCTAAGCTAAGCTATGATCATAAATTATTTATAATCACATTATACATGTTTATAATACAGTAATACATCAATCACTAATTAAAATTGCAAGTTAAAGTAGTTAATCAATTCCTGAATAGCAATAAAATGTATCATTCATATTTAGTAGAAAAGCTCAATATCATAAGCAAAAATCAACTTTATCTTTAATATTAAATTAATTTAATTGCTACTATTTTGTATAAAACTCATATCCTGAGCAAAAGGAAACTTTTGCATTGATAATTAGTGCAAAACCTTTATGTTCCAGTCACTTTATCGTTAACAGTAGACGTACTTTATCGTTAATATTTTGTATAAAACTCCAATATCTCGAGCAAGAATCAACTATGTTGTTAATGTTATTAATATCGAATGTCGGTCGTGTACCTGAAGTTAATACGCTGAAGTTTGTGCACCCCACGAGTCTGCAGCCTGTTGCTTTAACACATGGCTATGCATTCTTTACTGCTGCGATTAATCAAGCCTCATATGCACGTGTTCCTGCAAATAGCTCTTAAAACTTTCAGCATGCGGCATCTGACATGGATTTAAAACAGCAGCGTGATAATCTGCGCATTAACGTAAACGTTCCTGAAAGAAATCTCGATAATTACAACCAGACCCTGTGGACTTCGGGTGTCGAGGGTCCTCGTGTGATTTACAGCACAACAGGACGAACTGCAGGGAGGCTTCAGGAAAATGTCCGAGAAACTTTTTCAACATGGAGGTCAGTAGCTTTGCATGTTAAATGACAGCGGACGTGCGAGACTTTCGGTTCCTTTAGCAGATCCAGATGTTGGACCGTGACTAAAGGGAGAGTGGGGTTTTGCTGCAAGCCATGTGTGTATGTCTGAGAGACAGACAGAGAGAGAGAGAGAGAGAGAGAGAGAGAGAGAGAGAGAGAGAGAGAGAGAGAGAGAGAGAGTGGGTATGCATTAATTCAGGACAGTAATGGTTGTGATCTGAGGCTCTGTATTCTCTTATTTCACCTTATGCATACAGTTCCCTCTGAAAGTATTGGATGGATGGATGGATGGATGGATGGATGGATGGATGGATGGATAGATAACCTGACATCACCAAACTGCTGCGTTCTCCTGTCGCAATGCTTCTCCAGGCTCAGTGTCTTTCAGTCGCTCTTTGTTTTTTTTTTTTGGGAGTTTCTCCTGGGAGTTTTGGGAGTTTCTCCTGGGAGTTTTGGGAGTTTCTCCTGGGAGTTTTGGGAGTTGGTGATCGACTTGGCCAGTCTAAAACCTTTCACTGTTTTTGCCCATGATGACCTCCTTTGTTGTGTTTGCAGTGTGTTTTGGCTCATTGCTCTTGCTGTAGGATAAGGATTAGATAGGATGCATTTGTCTGTAAATTGGCAGAAAGAATCGTTCTGTAGACTTCTGGGTAGTAAGGAGAAGTTTGTACCACACGCTGACCCACACGCTGCTCTTCAAGGGTTCTGGAGAGGTTCATTGGATTAATTAACGGTTCAAAAAAACCACTTTGCTGTAGAAAAGCAGCTTGAAGTGTTCTAGGTAGTAAGATGTTTGTCGGATAATTAAGGGTTATTCGCTTCCAGAGCACTTTGGTGCTCTTCTTCTTCTTCTTCTTCTATTATTATTATTATTATTATTATTATTATTATGCTTTACATATAAAGATCCAGCGATCAAAACAAAGCATTAACGACGAAGCTCAACGAGTCCTAATGTAGCATCCTGAACTGTTCCTCTTGATGATATATTTCTGAGATGTAATGCAAATCATGAAAATATATTAAGCATTGTCTAAATCTGGATCTGGACCAGGTTCTGATACATGTATAAATCTTGTCTTTATCTGTGATAGCTTATAAATGTGGCAGTTTGTTCTGTTTATTCAAGCCGCTTTACTCGAACTGTGATGTTTTTCTGAGGTAAACCATCGTAAATTCGAATTTGAAATGCCATGCCTAGGTGTCCCGTCTCCGCAGCGTGTGCAGACAAGCATGAAATAGGCATGGTTAAGATATTTCATGTTCCACTAAAACTACATCAAACATGACAGCTCTTTGTTCCAGTGCTAAGCAGCCTTCACGATTCTGAATCCCCGGTGCCGATATAACAGAACTGACTTGATGTTCAGGATGGGTCCAGATTCTGCGAGTGAGATGCTAGTCACTGAGTGCAGCTTTGTGCCAAAAGAAATGCTGTCATGTCCATATTTCATCTCCTGAATCCTCTCGGTGCTTCCTGTTTGGTTTTCCAGATGCTCTCTTTATCCTGCTGCTATTCGGGACAATTACACTGCATAGAAATGTCTGTCTACTAGTTATTTATTTGTAGAGCAAACATGGCATCAGCTTACAGGAGATATAATATTGTTATGATACTTTGCATATCGGATTTGAAGGTACGTAGATAGTTTTGTGTCCAAAACACCACATGAAGGTGCATCAACATAGACAACAGTTTCCACATACAGTACATATATTAACTTTATTTATACTACAGCATACTTTATAGCACAGCGCTGTTGAATCCTGGGACCTGGTTGGTCAGAACTTCTTCTTCTTCTTCTTCTCTCGGCTTTTCCCTTCAGGGGTCTCCACAGCGAATCATCACTCTCCACCTATCCCNTCAACACTTGCACCCACTAGCTTCATCTCCTCATTTATTACCTCCATATACCTCCTCTTTGGCCTTCCTCTTCGCATCTGGTTGGTCAGAACATGTTGATTGGTTTCCCCAGAAAGACAGCCAAAGAAGCATTAAGGGTTCATCATCGTAGGATATGGGTTCTACAAGTTTATGTCATTCACTTACCCAGTACATACATACAAGCTCAGTAAAAAAAAAGGTTCTTCATGGGTTATTTAGAGTTCAGCATGTAATTGAGAGTTCATAACTTCTAAAACACTTTTTTTGGAACCTTTAATGGGTTCCCCAGAAGGAGAGCCAAAGAAGCTTTAAGACTTCTAGGTATTAAGAAGAAGTTTGTACTGCTCACTTACCCAGATAATACATACACTCTTTAAAAAAAAAAAAAGGTTCTTCAAGGGTTCCTTAAAGAATTTATTGGATAACTGAGTGTTCACAGCTTCCAGAAACACTTTTGTAATGTTCAACATGGAACCTTTACTTGTTCCCCCAGAAGGCCAGCTGAAGAAGTTTTAGTGGATTCTCCAGAGAGACAGCCGAGTATGCTTTAAGGGCTCTAGATATTAGAAAGAAGTTTGTACTGCATACTCTTAAATAAAGGTTATTCATCAGTTCTTTAAAGGTTCATTAGATAATTGCGGGTTCATAACGGTTACCCCAGAGACACAGCCGAGAAGCTTTAAGGGTTCTGGATAGTAAGGCGTTTGTACCACAAACTTCCTGAGTTATTACACACACTCTTAGAAACAAGGTTGTCAAAGGGTTCTTTAAGGGTTTGTTGAATAATTAATGGTTATTACCTTCTAAAACACTTTGTTGTAGGGTTCTACATGGAACCTTTAAAGGTTCCCCAGAGAGACAGCTGAAGGAGGTTCAGGGGTTCGGGGATAGTGGATTAATAGGACGTTACTGTGGGTATTTTTTTCTGTAATGACACTTATTTAACATTTATGTAAGGAGTCTCCAGTGTCAGACAGTCCTTTGTAACTTTTACTACAACATCTTCAGGACAGAGGCGTTTATGCTTTATACAGTTTCTCAGGAACATGATAAGCTGTCTTAGAGAACTTAGATAGGCTGGTTATAGCTGCTATAACGTAAGTGACAACATATTTCAAAAATATTCAGCAACATGATAGTGGTAGTCCAACCACACTGCTTCAACACTTAGACACGTAACTAATGCATAGTAATAATAATTATACACAAAATGAAACGGTTATTTTTAACGTTCACTTCTATGTCAGTGGCTATTGATAAAGTCATGTCCACATATCCATCCATCCATCCATCCATCCATCCATCTATTCATCCATTTTCTTTACCCCTTATCCTACACAGTGTCTCGAGGAGCCTGGAGCCTGTGTGAGGGAACTCAGTGTACAAGGTGGAGGACACCCTGGATGGGGTGCTAACCCATCACGGGGCACAATCACACACCCGTTCACACACTATGGACAATTTAGAGATGCCTATCAGCCTACAGCGCATGCCTTTTGGCTGGGGGAGGAAGCCGGAGTACCCGGAGGAAACCCCTGAGGCACGGGGAGAACATGCAAACTCTGCACACACAGGGAGGAGGTGAGATTTGAACCCACAACCTTGTAGGTGTAAGGCAAGAGTGCTTTTTTATCATATTAACTTTGTATTTACATTTCCAGCTGTATCACTTGCACCGAATTATTATAAGTAAGAAATTAAGTACACAATTATACATTAATTTCTGAGTAAATATTGCACTCTTGCATCAAAACACTTCTGTACAAACCTAGTAGTTTACCTTATAGGCTAAAATGCTCCTAAAATGTTTCTTCCTCACACATTTTCCAACGAATGCTTCTTATTTCTCATTTTACATCGTAACGATTTTCTCCTGAACGCTATACTGCACCCACAGGGGTTTAAACCATCACTAAATTAACGTTTAATAACATTTCCTACTCAGATTTAACATCCGTAATCACACAAAGAATCCACAAAGGACCTTGGATTAAGGTTGTTAAATTAAAGACATATCTTCTGTAGATTAGTCCTAGGCTACTTAGCGAGCGTCCTCAATCCCGTTCCCTTCAAACGGCTCTTCTGCGTCCAGGCACATCCAGGCTAAGAGCTGCTTTTACTCGCAAATGTTATTGTTTTTAAATTGCATCATTAGGCTAAATCTTCTTTTAGCTAAGAGACAAAGCTCCGAGATCCTGCGCTAACACCCCATCTGACACACGCACTCGTCTGTACTCGCTCCCACTCGCATTAACACTCTCTCCGTCTTTCTGTCTTTGTTTTGTGAAAAGTCACTTAATTCGCATTGAGTCCTTTATCCTTGAGGAGGATTTGTCAGCGGCCGTGACGCGCCGGACAGCTTGAGTAAACACATTATTAGCAGAAATGTATACAGTCACTCAGAGGAATGAGGCGGCCGTAAGCAGCTTGCTGGTGACAGGAGACGTTAATAGAGAATTGATGCCCGGGCCGGCGCTCAGGCTAGAGCCATCAAGGAGCCGATAAACCGAGCGTGACGCTGGAGAACGCAAGCCGAGGCAGAGGGTTAGCCACGGGCCTGCGCACTTTTACTGTAAAAAGGAAAGAAAGAAAAAAAACACCATCATTAAGCAAAGTGCAAAATCAACTTCATAAAAGGGAAATGGGAAACGGGCCAGTAAAACGCGTTTCACTGATTTAGCTGCGAATTTTCTGCAAACTTCACTGTGGAGACTGTAACACATTAAGCTAATTCTTAAATCTTACAAATTGATCTCCAGTGGTCCACGTTATTTATTACAGTGATCATGTTCTTTCGTTCTTTCTTTCTTTCTTTATTTTGATGTTTTAGCTTTTTGCTCTTTTATAAACGTATGGAAGTGCATCCATATATTTTTTCCTTTGTTTTTTTTAGGTACCTTTACAGCTTTAGAGCTATCTGAAGGCACAGATAGCTTTAAAGCTATGATAGATAGATAGATAGATAGATAGATAGATAGATAGATAGATAGATAGATAGATAGATAGATAGATAGATAGATAGTCCTTAATGTCCAGGTTTTAGATGGAAGAGTGCTACCCCAGAAACATGACACACGTTAGTCCTTTTTTTTTCTTTCTTTTTTCCTTCTTTTTTTTTTAAGAACATAAACAATAGCAAAACGGAGCTGTACAAGCGTCAGTGAGTAGAAGCGAGAGTACAAGACGTTATAGCACACTTCTCCAAATCACAGGTTTATATTAATGCACTGGCTCTATTGCGTTATCTTTCAGAGGGCCTTTGTACGGCTGACGCGCCTCATTAACCGATCTGAAAAAATCGTCGATATGGCAGAGTTTCTGTAAGGAGACGTTTAGTTAACATTTATAGAAGGGATTTTTTTAAAAGACGCAGTAAATTATCCATGGGGGATTTTGTATATGTGTGTGTGTGTTTGTGTGTGTGTGTGTGTGTGTGTGTGTTTTTAATCAAACATGAGACATTTCTGAAATTTGATTTGATGTACGCTCTGGTTTATTGCGTGTGACGCTGCCCCCTAGTGCACACGTTCATGTTACGTCGCACGTTTTTAGGTTCTCCGACGCAGAAGTATAAATCATCCCTTAGGTGTATTTACAGACACCTATATGTCGAAACGATGGGTCAGACATGGAGCACGGCAGTAAAGCAGAGTTTAAGAGGCTCAGCGGTATACCCCTTTAATACCGCTAATTCTTATTGTCATTTAAGAAGATGAGCGGGGCAGTGGGTGGACAGGGATGAGCTTCTTTACTGCAGTGCGCTCAGATTTACAGGCACGTCTCTCTCCATCCTACCGTTAGGCATCAGCAATCGGACCGGGCTGAACAGAGGGAAAGACGTTCGTGGTTTCCCAGAAAGATGTGGCTGTAGGGGATCATCTACACTGTGATTGCATGACTGGGGTGAAGTGTTTCCCACTGATATAACTTTTACAAATCAACATTAAAGACATTTAAAGACAAACCATTTACCATCTCCTGCTTGAAACTTCCTTTTCCTGACGTTGTGTATTATAGATTATAAATATAAATGTACGTTTTAGTTACATGAACACTCACCCCTGTGACATTTCTGGCATTTTCCACAAGCCACATGTTCAACAGGAAGTCAGGAATTTTCTGAAGATCCCGAGAAGAAGAAAAGTGCTTTCCTTGCTGTAGGTTTTTTTTCCCCCTTTATTTTCAGTGATATTGCGATATTGTATAGTGATGAGGTCACTTTCAAAGTACAGCCTTGTTCTCCTAAATATATACTGAAAATTAATTATCAATTCAAAAAATATATAGTTAATTAAATCATTAGAATGTCCTTAATGTTCTCCTGCTAGTTTAGGGGATTGTGTATTTATTAAATGTAAAACACTCAACCCTGTTACTCAACCCAGAGCAAATGGCAGCAAATAAATAAATAAATAAATAAACAAATAAATAAAAAAAATAAAGGTGTCAGTCCCGTTAAAGCAATTTTAGTTAGATTAAATTTTAAAAACATTTTATTTTTTAAAAAAAAAAGCTTTTCTATATTTTTACAAGGGCTACATGGCACAGCAATCATTAATGCTGTTACAGACAAACAGAAAACAATTCCCATAAATCTTTCATTCAATTGTTTCATCTTCAGAGTAACACAGGAGGCCCAAGACCTGGTAAAGAGAATTACTGCAACGAAAGAAAGGACATTGTGGGATTAACATCTATTTTTATTCCCCAGTATTTGATTACGACCCGTGTGTCCATCACCTATTAGGATCGCGGACTACGATGGCAGTGAGACTAAATTTCTATTGCGATAGAAGCCCTGGCAGTAAAGTCATTACCATAAAACTTTGCATAATAGTGACTGAAGCCATAAACTCTCTCTTTCACATACATCATTCATGTGCTGCAAAGACAGAAAGGTTCGGGAGCTCAGAGCTCTGGAAATGTAATCACTGGAACTGGCAGGCCTCCACGTCGCCGTGGCTTGATATAGCGGTGAAACGTTTACTCGTGAAATTAATTTCTTAGGCAAAGAACAATGCGAGCGGGTTGAACATTAATAGAAGCGTTTTAAATTGAATCAATGCACGGGGTAATATTTCATATCTTCAGACGCTCTCGTTTTCTTTAGAAGAGAAGGATAAGGATTGAATCCAATTAGCCCTTCTATGTTTCAGAAAGCTGCAGCGGGGAATAGACTCTTAATTGGCCAGAAGGCAATTAGCAGAATTAATCCCGATAGAATTCTGAGAGTACGGCCAGATTTAAAGAATATTCCCCTGATGGATTTATTAAAGTTTTTTTTTTTTTTGTAATAAATATAGTACTTTTATTATTTTCTTCTTTAATTGGGGCCTTGTTTGTTGTATGACATTAGCATGATTTTTTTTAATACTTTCTCTGACCCTTATCATAATGGGAGGATGAAGAGGATGAAGAAGCACTGATTCACCGATGCGAAGACATGACAGAAGACAGGTCTAACACGGAATGAACCTGGTGAGCATAAAAAAGAGGAGCGGAAACGTAGAAGGAAAGGGGAAAGAGTGCGTGGGTGAAAACCGATCAAGGTATGAATGGAGGAGGAGGGTGAAGAGGAGGAGGAGAGTGAGGAGGAGGAGGAGGAGGAGGTATAGTCATAAAGGCCGCAGTCATAGTGGCGTCCCCATTTGAGCGAAAATCCAGATCGTCTCCTGGGGCACCGGGTTGTTCTCGCTCCCCCATGCTCGCTTCTGAGTGCTGCGTTTGAGCCACTCTTGAATCCATGGCTAAATGCCCTGCGCATGGAAAATGGATGATAACAATCATGGACGAGCACAGAGGCACTCAGATTGGTGGGAGTGGCGAAAAGAGGGCAATAAAGATGCAAAACAAACAAACAAAACAAAACAGGAAACGTCTCAGACATGCATTTCTAACCAGCTAACCGTGACAGATGATAGTATGCTCGATTTAGTTTCTTTATTAGGATAAAGGAAAGTGCGCTGAAGGACAGGAGTCCGTAGAGAGCTAGCCGCTAACGTCCCATATGAGATACAGACAATGTCAGCGCTGTATACAGATTAGGCCATGTCCTTCGCTCTCTAGGGGAATTAAAGCAGAGCTGACACCGGCCTGGCTGCCAAGTGTATTAGTGTAAGGTACAGGTGCCAGGTGCGTCCTCGCTCGGCTATTAACCCCCCTGCAGCCGGCAGCCACGGCTCAGTTTGGGGCTGCTCTGTCTCTCGGAGGCAAGGTGATGAACTCTGTCTCCATCAAGGTGGTCAGAGTCGGACAGTGCCGGAAGAAGATGAGGACTTGTACTCTACGTTCACAGGAGCAGGTGACTAGCTCGGCTTCATAGCTCTTAGATTAGCAAAGCAAGCTAACCGTACTAGCAACGCACACTCACCAGAGACACCACTGATCCCTTCTACTTCTATAGTTATATCTATAGTTTTTTACATTTTAAATAGACTGAAAAGTGGACGATTAGAGACGTCACTACTGCTGAAATAAACAGTAATTAAATACAGTATCTAATAGTCTTTAAGAATGCGTGATAAGGTTTGCTAACACAAATCCGAGGATGAGGAAACCCTAAGAAACCCTCGCCGTTGTCTTTTCCTGGCCAGCACGCTTGTGGAAACGCTACTGTTCAGGATTTAGTCCCACTTTTTATTTAAATAATATTGTTACCAGTTTCATTTCAAGACTTTCTTTCATTTTTGTTCTCTGAACTGTAAACACATACACAAACCACAAAACACACGCACGGCGCCTTTAAAGTCGGTCCTTAAACAAAGGCCAACGGCTGTCACGTAGGTGGAAAAAAGGAGATATTTTTGTACTCTGTTGATGCTATCGGAATAATTCAAGATCGAACATCATGCTCTTGTGTTCTTGCGGTTCAGTGGGTGTGCTGCTCGTTTGGTCCTGAGACGTCCTTCATTTGAATACTGAGACCTGATTTTTATCTAGGTCTCCATGGCGTTCACCAATACAGGAAACCTACGAGATTAGACAGCGCTCTCTCTCATAGCCAGACGCAGCTTCAGAGTTTGTTGTGCTGCAGTCACAATGGAAAAAGTGAAAATTCTGCTATTTTTACAAGCACACAATTTTATATTACAGCATGATATTGAGCAAGAACTGCGCTGAATTATCTCTGGGAAAGACATAAAACGCTGTAAAACACCATTAAAAAAAAAAAGAAAGAAAGAAAAAAGAAAGATGTTTAATCAACTGGGAGAGAGAGAGAGAGAGAGAGAGAGAGAGAGAGAGAGAGAGAGAGAGAGCAGGACAGGAAATGCAGTAAAACCTTATTTGAATGGTACCTGAACTCTTAGGGTTCTTCAGAGGTTCATAATTAATTTAATTAAAGGATAATAAAAAGTTCATAGCTTCCTAAATAGGTTCTGCTTGGAAACACTCTGCTGTAGGAGTCTACACAGGACCCATATGTCATTATTATTATTATTAGTAGTAGTAGTAGTAGTACTTTTAGCAGTATTTTTATCAATTATTTAAAATAAATTAACTAATAAATGTGAATAATTTTCTTATTATAAATGTATTAATTTTAGAGACAGTGTCACTGAGGAAGAGGCAGGAGTCAGAGCTAGAGGTAGCAGAGCTGAAGATGTTGAGGTT